>APFE031483981.1:46538-69122 GCA_000404065.3 Pinus taeda | reverse complement strand
CCCTCTAACCCCCCGGTTCACTACGTAGGTTAGTTGTGGAAAGAATATAACACAACCCAACCATCTCCCACTTGTTGTTTTCTTTCCACAGGGGGCCACAGGAGAGCTTAGTCATTTTTCCAACCTTGAAACGTCCATTGTTTCTCTACACCAAGAGAGCTTCTCAGAGCTCACAGATTTTGTCAATGCATCTGCAGTATTCTTCAAAGTGTCCACCTTTTACCAACAACACCTTTTTTTCTTCTATCATATCCCTCACAAAGTGATACTGAACATCAATGTGCTTTGTCTTTGAATGATATGCAGGGTTCTTTGCCAAGAAAATTTCACTTTGGTTGTCACATTCTATCCTTATGGCTACTTGTACTAACCCCATACTCAAACACAATCTCTGCAACCAAACTACTTCCTTGTTTGCATGAGTGGCTGCCATGTATTCTGCCTCTATTGTTGGTAGTGCCACTACAAATTGTTTCTTACTCATCCAACTGACTACACCTCCAAATAGGTTAAACACATACCCACTTGTAGATCTTATCTGATCTAGATCTCCAGCCCAGTCTGCATCAACAAAGCCATGAATATCCAACACTCTATCCAATCATAGTCTTCCTTGGTAGCACAAACCATAATCACTAGTGCCACGCAAATGCCTGAAAACCTGCTTCACTATTGTCCGATGCTCCTTTCTTGGTTTTGATATAAACCTGTGGTGGGCTCTAGTATTGCAGCAATAATGCTGCAACTCCTGGGACTCCCTTCTTTACTTTTATCAACCCGGTAATTCGTAGCAAACTTGGAAGCGACGATGCTGTATGCACAAGTACTAGCTCTTGCCGCAGCTGTCACTTGGTCAGCTGGCACAAGTCCACTAGGGGCTTAAGCCAACTTTTATAAGCTCTGAGAAGAATCTTTTTAACTGATGGATGAAATCTAACTCGAAGGAAGCTAATCTACTTGCAGAAAGAAACTGAAAAGCTGAAAGGAAATGCAAACCCTGGAAAACCCTAATTTTACCAGCTAGCCCCACTGATGCGAAAAAGAGGATGAAAACTACTGAAAGAGATGCCATTACTTCTAGGAAGGTAAAATACATGTGTCTAAGCTACTTCTATCTAGAGAAAACATCTTTTTGTATTTTTGAATAAGTTGTCAGAATTGTCATGCATGTGCTTTCACTGTTTTTGACTGTGCAGAGGTGGATCGACAAGAGAAAATGCTTGCAGGAGGTCGGGAAGGTTTAGAGAGGGCCTAAGGGGTCCCTAGCACCCTTCCAGAGAGTTTCATAGAGTTTGGCTATCAAGAAACCTCTTTCGTGAGCTTCTACAGGAAGTCTGCAGGGGTTCCACAGGATGTTATGGAATTTCTACAGGATGTCTGTAATTTTCTACAGGATGTTCAAAAAAGGTGAGATGAGGGTGTAAGGAGGTCCAAGGCTTTGTGGATGGAGTTGAGGAGTGGCGAGGATGATCAGATTTGTTCAAGGAGGGATAGGACAATGTTGCACAAAAATATGAGAATCAGGGCAAAGTGAATGAATGTGACAAATGTAAGTAGAGAATGGAGCAGGTGGGATGGATGGAGTATGGGTAGATAAAGAAGTATGACAGGTGCTCTGTAAGTTGTTTTTTCAAATGGAACAAACAAGGACTTGGAAAAATCAAAGACCTAGTTATGTTAGTCTATTCTGACCTAGATAACAGCAAAGAAATGGAACAGAGGTTTATTAGCAATGAAATCAGATGAAATAACTATGCAACTAAGCAATCATAACCCTAAGCATGTAACCAAAACTGATATCAAGTTCAGAAACTAAGAATCTAACACTACTAATTGCATGGTGAAGCAAAGACAATGTTTTTGGTGGTAGCAAGGTCACCTTGGTCCCAGCTCATGATTCCACTAAGGGAGAGGTGAAATCCAAGGTGCTTGATAGCCTTTTTCTGAAGATCTTCCCTGTGATTAACCTATCAAGTAAATCTGAATATGAAAAAGCCTTTAACCATCAACTATGATCTAAGTAAACAAGCGAGATTCTAATCTAACTTAATAGAAATTACTTTGCAAAGACATAAAAATAAAATAACAGTACATGAAGGAAGCCTTGGCACTTGGGTTGGGCCCAACCCCAAGAGCTACATGCTCCTAAAAAGAACTCAGAACTGGTGCCAAATAGATCTGCTTTTCATTACTCAAAAATAACCATGTCTCAAGAAAGTTATACAACAACAGCTACGAAAATGAGTTGAGAAAATAGCAGCACTATAGTGCAAAATCAAAAGTCCAAAAAGTAACCTACGAAGGCTAAAAGCCTTCCTATTTATGCACTACAAGGGGCCTTAGCAGCCCTCCTTAAATCAAGGGGCTCGGCTGTTCAAACTGCCAATAAACAGTCACTTTTCACCAAGCTGCTCGGCTACCTTTAGGATTCGTTTTGGTGGCCTATAAACTCCGAGCTGAGGGTGGAGATTTCGAGGAAGGGGCCATTTAATGCAAGGGACACCCTTCCTACGAATCCCCACCCTTGTTCCCTCATGCTTGGCTGCCATTTGGCTCATAATTGCTTAGCCTTGGTCCAAAACTTGTCAAAAAATATGCATTAACAACGTGTTAGCCTTCTTGGTCAAGTGACTATCCTTACTCGTTCAACTAACATAAATTTACTCAAAAAACATGCATAAACTATGAAAAATGGTGGATTAATGAAGAACAATTACACAAAATGAGCCCAATAAGTTACCCAATTCTGGGGCTCATCATCACCACCCTGCTAAATGGGTTTCTCGACCTCGAACAACTAATCCAGCTCATCATCCTTGATATCTTTGACCGCCTCCCTCAAATCCCAGGCCTTCGAAGTGATATCTTCTTCATGGTCATGAAATCCTGCTTTCCTTTCCACTTCTTCCCACTGTCTGTGTTCCTCCTCTTCTTTGACTCCCTCCAGCAGCCCCAACAGAAAAGGAGGACTGAACTTGAGACCGATCTAGTTGGCCTGAAGATTCTACATGGACTGTTTGTAGAGGGGTACTCGTGCCAAGGCCTCCCTCAACCTAGTTGGGGAGTGGTATTCTCTAATTTTTAGGCTGTGGGGTAGTGTGTTCCACCTTCGGGTGCAAGCATGAATACAATTGTCCCCAAACAAAATTTCCATGTCCTCAAAATGGGCTATGGCTTGAGCTTGTCATTCAATGTAATCTGGCAGGGCCTGTGAGTTATTTGCTAAGTGCTGGTGGGTGTATATCAGTGCTGAGGAGTCCTCTGACTCTGCTCTAATCATTAGTGGTTCCTTTAGTTCCCTTTCCATAACAGTTCAGACCTCTGCTGCTCTCTTTTCTTCATGATTTAGCCAAGAGGCCATGGCCATCAGTTACACATCTCCTGCCACAGCGTTGGGATCCCACAAATTCATGTTGGGAAGGGCCAAGTTGTGTAAGTAAAACTCTGATAATTTGGCCTTGTCCTTTGATGAGCTGCTGTCGCATAGAGCCATGAATTGATGATAGTTTTGGAATGGAGTCATGCTCCTTTGGGCCAAGGTGTTAATCTGGAACTGCAACCATTGCTTCTTAAGGTATAAGGCATATGATTTAGCAGGTTGCCTACACTGTATTGCCTCCACTGCACCTGCTGCCTTAGACACTGTATTTCTTGTGCTGCTTGCAATTCCTTTTCCTGTAGCTGTCGATTCAGTGCCTCAATTTCAACCTGTAACCCACCTTGTCCCTGTTGTTCATCAAGGGTCTCTTTGTCTCTTGTGGGATTCTCCTATTGTTGCTGTTCTCCCAAAGTGTGGGACCTGTCTTCCTTAAAGTGTCCCTGTGACTGTAGCTGTTGTTTAAGCAACTCATTTTCTTCCTGTAGCTTGGCCAGCTGGCTACTTTCTACATGTCGTACCATAGCCAATTCTTTCCTTTCCTCTTTGAGTTGTTCCTCCAAGGGTCCTATATCTGCCACACCCTTTGACTTGGCGATTTTCATCCAAGTTTGGGTCCTCACTCTCTCCTCTTCTAGTGCAAAGAATAGTGGCACTTGGAATTTTTGGGGAATTATCTTCTCGGCCTCTAGCAAGTTATAATAGGAGCCCAGGCTGGGCTGAGGGCTTGGTTCCTCAATTTTTTCAGTCTTTTCTTCCTCCTGTGATGACTTAGCTACCCTTTCTTCCAATTCCTCGGTCTCCTTCAGTCTAGCCAACATTTCCTGTAGAACTATCTCAGCATCCTGTAGAGAGGTCTTTGTGTCCAACATTTGAATCTTTTCCCTCCAGGTGGAAGTTTTTAGGCTTCCCCGTTCATAGGTGATGGATGCCTTTGGAGTTACTTTCCCTATTATGTAGCTGTGGTGTCTTCAATCGTAATTGGCTCTTTTGACTCTGGCTGGGGTCTGCTAGTTTTTATTCGCATGCTTCTTCTTGCCTTAAAATACATAGAAGGCTCCCTTTTCCACTTCCCTTTTGCTCTGGGGTTGTGCTCAAGGTAGCCAGCACCACTGCTGCCTCTCTGGACAAAACCTCAGGAAACCTCTCCTTTTTCTGCTCTATTTTTATGCTTCCTGTAGAAGCTATTTTCGGACTTCCTGTAGAAATTGTTTTCAGACTTCCTGTAGAAACTGTTTTGGCCTGCTTGGTTGGATTTGTCTTCCCTTTTGATTCTTGTTTGGTTTCCTTGGTTGTGTCCTCCTTTGGTTGGAAATTTTCAATCCTCTCTACTCTACTTTGCAGTCGTTTCTCCCTAAGTGTTTGTGCCATTGGTCCTCCCACAGTTTTAGGTTCAGCAACTTGACCTTTTCCTCACTTCTCTTTCTGTTCTTCCTGTGGTGGTTTGTCCTGTGTTTCTTTACCACTGGCTTTCTCTCCAGCTTCAAGGTGTTTCCCTTCTTCACTGCTAGATGAGGTGAGTTCCTCGGCCAGGATTTGGATATCATCATCTCTGGACATGTTGCGGAAAATCTCCCAGGAGAGGGGGACAGTGTAGGTGTGGAGGGCATCCTCTACCAAAAGCTTGATGAGCCCATGATGGGCTACCTGATCTGTTGTCCCTTCCCTCAGTTTTGTGCCGCATTCAATCAATGATTTCAGGAGAAAATAGGGAATACTTAACTTCTGCTATGGGGGTAAATCCAACCCATGTCTTAGTTCTTTTAGCAACCGAAAATGATAGTCATAAACAATATTGAACCGCCCCTCACAGGTAATATATTTCATGATTTGAAGACTGGCTTTGCTCCAAAGAGGATGTAAACTGGCCCTCCTTACACCATTCTTGTCTTCTGCAAAGCGTTCCTTAGGTAGGAAGAATTATTTCTTGGGTTTTTGGCCCAATGCCCTCTCTTCTTTGTTCCAGGGTATCCTTAATGGCAGACCCGTAACCCAACTAATGAATTTAGGGGTAAGCTGCAGGGTCAACCCTTTGAAATTCATAGTGGCCAGTTTTTTTTTTTTATTTAGGTTGCAAGGACATTAAGAATTCCTTTGTTATTTCATCATCATGGCCCTGGATTTTGTCATAGAAGGTCATCCAATTGGCACGGGTGAAAGGTCCACTACTGCGGGATGTTCACGCAATTTTTTGGAATTTGAGGGTTCCTTCCTGATAAACCCTCCTGGCATGGCGAGAATGTTCTGTTTTAATGCTCTGAGCAGAAAGGGAGTATTGTTTTATGGTTTCCTCCTCTGAATTTCGATAAAGGATCTCTCAGGTGTTTATATTTTACTTCGCACCAATTCCCTGGTTCTAATGCTTTTGCTGCCCAAACTCGACAGTCTGTGTATGGAGGGAAAAATTTTGTTTTCACAGACGGGGTACAACACTTCAATTTTTTACTCCCAGCATACATGCAAACGTGAAACTTCAAATTTTTATATAGGCTAGCCCTCCCAGTGCTTTATATTTTCTACAGGAGAAATTTTCACAGGAACCTTGGAGGAGAATGTTGACGTAGGACTGACTGAGAATTCCATGTAATCACACAGGAAAACTGCTACTCTTGACTCACAGGCAGACTTGTCTCTCATTCTCCTACTCTAGACAGTCCAATTCACCACCTTTCAAAATATATCATGCATGGAAGGGTGTTTTCAAGCCTACCTTTCTTGGAACTACAAATTTGACGAAGGAAAGCTCGGGTTTCTCTGTTGTAGAAGGATGTGCCGTACTTCCTGTAGAACTTCTTCCTGTATAATTCTTGCTGGCCTCTGTAGGATGTTACTGTGCTTTTTAACGAGCTCGGGATGTGTGAGAACTTTGAAACAGGCCGAAAAGATCGTTGGAGGACGACGGTTAACAGAGTGTGGAAGCAGAGGATGAGTACTTCAGCCAGGACGTTGCAATGCAAATGATCAGCGGGTGTGCGAATCTTCAGCCAAACATTTTGAACTGCGGCACAATTCGTGGCGAGGGGGTGAGGTGGCTGGACCAAACCATTAACCAACATCATGGCCATCATTTTTCTGCGTGTCCCTGGCCACCATTACCTCCCCTCCACCATTAACCGCTGCCACCACTGTCAGTCCGCCGATTTTCCCCGATTGGACACTCCACACGTGTCGGCTGCCCAGCTCGTTAGCGAGTTTGAACGTAACTGAGCTAGTTTATATCCCACGAAGTGGTGCAACTGGCTGAGGGTGGCCAGTTGAATGGCCACAGATTTCGTTCAATCCAACCATTTTCACAGGCATGCAATTTTTCGAAATACAGTTTATGCAATTGACGAATAAGGTTAGACACTTACCTGCGTGGCCGTGGACGTGTTATGCAGACTTTGGATCTCGGAATCACTGCCTCACTTGTTGCTGCCTCGTGCACAGGTGTTAGAGCCCATTCTTTTGTTTGTTGAAGCTGCATGCATGGCTTTTAAATCCGATCCTTCCATTGCAACTGCTGCATGCACAGGTTTTGGTTGATTTCAGCTGTTGAGGATGTTCTCACATCCAGGAGGAGTCTCTTTACGCATTCCTTTTTGTTGGTCTCGGCTCCCCCTGCCTCTAGAGTGTGTTTTCCAGAGGGATCAGCCGCTACGGGATTCCTGTAGGATGTATTGTAGCTGCTTCTCCTCCTTGGATGCAGGCTAAACGAGCCGGGCTATTTTCACTGATGAAGAGTCTCGATGGAGCTTGGACAGGTAAGGTGTGCGAGACTGTACTGCTTGATTTTTCACTTGAAATTTTTCCCTTTTTTTTCTTTGCTGTGAACTTGAGGAAAACAGGGTTTCTGAAATGACTGTGCAGGAACAGGCGACCAGGTGGGTGACAAAGGTGTCAAGAGATGGAACAGGGTGCCACATGGTGCTGGATTGAATAGAAGTGTGGCTGCAGGCCTAATAAACTGATCCCAACCATCAGATTCCCTTTCAAAATTGAATTTGGCTCGTCCAAAGGTTCTACAGGATGTTTCCTGTAGAAATTCAGATTTTCCTGTAGAAAAGCCTGGAACTTCCTGTAGAAAGCCCAGAACTTCCTGTAGAAAGCCCAATCTTGACCTGAATGTGACCAAATCTTAGGAGAGGTGAGTGGCCATGGAGGGAGTGTATGAAGGGATGTCCTGGAGCCTAGTACGGACTCTTGTCCTCGTTTTGCGCGCCCCTCTTTACCTGCAATGTATTCCCTGCAACCTGCAATTATTTCACGGAGATTAATCTTGTTTCCTTTTTTTTCTTTTTTTTCTATTCTTTGTTTTTTTTTTATGAGACAGCTAAGGCGTCTCAATGAGGTTTTCACCCTTGTTATCTGCCCTGGGCGCCTCAAAGAGGTTTTTACCCAAGGATCTTTTTATTCCACATTTTTTTTATTTCTCTAGAGACAGCTGGGGTGCCTCCATGAGGTTTTCACCCTCACTGTCTGCCCTGGGCGCCTCAGAAAGGTTTTCACCCAGGATCTTTTTACTTTTTTTTTTTTTTTTTTTTAATATTATGATCAAAGTGGGGGTGGAATAGGGGCAGAGCCCTGCTCCACTACCAGCACTGATTTTTCCAAAGTTTCAATGAACTCCTGCCTCGAAAGAGGTTTCCTGTAGATTTTCAATCGATTCCCATTGACGAGCATGGGGATGGCTTCTTCATCAATGGTCCTGATAAGGACTGAACCATTTTCATTACATTTCTCCACTGCATATGGTCCTAACCATATTGTCCTGAGCTTCCCTTTGAAATCCTTGTATCTTGAGTCATACAGCAGTGCCCAATCTCCTGGCTGGAATTGATTTTCATTAAGGTGCCGGTCATGCCATATCTTCCTCTGGAGTTGAACTACTTCTGAGTGGAGGAGGGCCTGCATTCTTTGTTCATCTAATCCATTCAGCTGCAGTAATCTTTCACGTTGAGCATGGCTGAGATCTAAGTCCATCTGAGCTGCCACCCGCAATGTGTTGTACTCGAACTATATGGACAATAAAATTTCTTCCCGTAGACCAGCTCATAAGGTGTGAAACCTGTTGTAGTTTTCCAAGTGGTGTTGTAGGCCCAGGTGGCCTCAACTAGGTGATCTGCCCAATCCTTTCTGCTGCTACTCACCACCTTAGTCAAAATCTCTTCCAATGCTCTATTAGTGACTTCCACCTGCCAATTTTCTTGTGGATGATACGGGGTGGAAGTTTTGTGCTTGATCTTGTGATGAGCAAGCATATCTTCAATCAAGTTAGAGGTGAACTGGATTCCTTGATCAGTGACTAACTCTCTTGGGTAGCCAAACTTGTAGAAGGTATTTTCCCTTAAAAACTCAGCCACTTTTTCTTTTGTCACTGCCTTGATTGCCTTTGTTTTTGCCCACTTTGTTAGGTAGTCGGTGCACACAATGATGTAAGACCTTTTCTTTGAAGGAGGATTGATAGGACCCACAAAATCCATGCCCCACTTCTCAAATGGCTCTAAGGTCACTTGAGGGTCGAGGGGCATTTCATCCCTTGGAGTCGGTTTCCCCATCCTCTGACATCGGTCACACTGGTTGATGTATCTTTTGACATCTTGATGGAGAGTAGGCCAATAGTAACCTGCCTGCAGAATTTTGAGGGCAGTCCTTTTTGCTACAAAGTGGCCTCCACAGGGCCCATTGTGACAGGTTAGGAGTATGTCAAAGACTTCCTCTTCCCTAACACAATGCCTCAAGATCTGATCTGGGCCAAATTTAAACAGGTTGCCCCCAATCCAAGTGAATGGGGCACTCTTCCTCACGATTCTGCTCTTCTCCTTTGAGGATAGATGCAGAGGGAACTGTGCTGAGACCAAGTAATTTGCTATATCAACAAACAATGGAGAGAGTACTGAGATAGCAAAGAAGTGTTCATCTGGCATCTGGTCATCCACTGTCCCTTCTTCACCTGCAGGCAAATCCACTCTAGATAGGAAGTCAGCAACAACATTTTCCTTACTTGGCTTGTCGGCAATAGTCAAATCAAATTGCCACAACAAAAGTAACAATCTAATGATACTAGCATTTACATCAGGCCTATTCATTAAATATCTAATTGCAGCATGATCAGTGTGTACAAATGTTTGATAATAAGTGATGTAGTGTCTGAACTTGTTCAGGGAATGGACTACAACCATGAATTCTTTCTCGATTACAGTATAGTTCATCTCTGCCTTGGACATGTTTTTGCTAACAAAGTATATGGCATATGGAAATTTCTCCTCAACTTGTCCTAAGGCTTCCCTTATGGCTTTGTTCGAGGCATTAGTGTGGATGTGGAAAGGTAGGGCTCAGTTTGTACCTCTCAAGATCGGGGCGGATACCAGCTTAACTTTCAATTCATCCAGAGCCCCTTGGCAGTCATCAGTCGATTTAAACTCGACATCTTTCCCTAAGAGGCTAAACAATGGCGAAGCTAGCTTACTGAAATCTTCAATGAATCTTCTATAATATCCTGCCAAGCCTAGAAAACTCTGAATATCTCTGACCTTTTGAGGAGGTGGAACCTTTTGGATGATAGAGATCTTGTTAGGATCCACCTGTAATCCTTGCTGAGAAATTGTATGACCTAGCACAGTCCCTTCAGTCATCAGGAACTCACATTTTTTGGGACTGAGGGACAGGTTCATCTCAATACAGTTGGCTAAAACTTTTCCCAGGTTAGTCAATGCTTCTTGGAAGTTTGACCCATAAGGAGTGAAGTCATCCATATAGATTTCCACCGAATCGTGAAGCAGTTCAGCAAATATGCTCAATACTTCTCTCTGTGTGGCAGGAGTATTGCATAACCCAAAGGGAAGGACCTGGTAGGCAAAGGTACCCCATGGACAAGTGAAGGTGGTTTTATCTTGGTCTTCCGGGCTGATTTGGATCTGATTATACCCGCTAAACCCATCTAGGAAAGAAAAGAACTTCTTCCCTGCTAGTCCATCCAACACTTGAACTATGAAAGGCAAAGGGAAATAGTCCTTCTTGGTGGCTTTGTTAAGTTCTCAGTAATCTACACAAATTCTCCACTTCCCATTTTTCTTAGGCACAAGCACTAGAGGTGAGACCCACTCACTATCGAAGATAGGGTAGATGAATCCTGTATCCAACAATTTTTGCAATTCTTCTTTGACGATGTCTTTAAGGGCTGCATTCATTCTCCTCTGAGGCTGCCTGACTGGTTTACAATCCTCTTTAATGTAGATGTGATGGGTACAAAACGACGGGTGGACTCCTTTCATCTCCTTATAGCTCCAAGTGAAAGCATCCAAATGGTTGTTCAATAAGCTACACAACTCCTTTTCTTATGAGGGAGATAGGGAGGAGCTGATTTTTAAGGTTCCTTCGAGGCCAAATTCCACATTCTTAACTCTGGGAGAGGTCGTATCAGTCACACAGAGGTCCACTAAAGCACTGGCTTGGGTATCTTCCACCAACTCCTCTAATGGCAGTGCACAAGGAGGTGGGTTTTGAATCAAATTCTCAATCAAGTCACCCTTAGTTTGAGGACCTCCCCTGGTGGCTTCTACTGTGCACAAAGGTGCGGAGCAGACCTCATCCTCATCTCCCTCTTCCAACCAGAGAGGTAAGTCATGTTCTAGTAGAGGTTGGGCAGGAGGATAGAGGACTAGCTGCTTAGACATAGGCCCATTCTTGGTGGTCATGCTTCTAGCTCGACAACTAATGTAAGCATCCGCAGTAACTAACCAAGGCCTTCTAAAATGAGGGGATATCCAGTGTGTTTTGCCTTTGGTTGAAGGACCAAGAAGTCCGCAGGGTACTCCCATGAGTCAACAGAGACCAAGACATCTTCCAGAATCCCTTCGGGAGTCACAGTGGAGCGGTCTGCTAACTGCAGTACTGTTGAGGTTTTCCTTAAGGAACTCTGAAGGTTGAGTTTAAGCATAATGTCCCTGGTCATCACATTAATGGTAGCCCCTAGATCCATCAAGGTGTGGGGTATTATGGTGCCATTAATGTGGATATCAACTATAGGACTCCCAGGGTCCAAATATTTTGGACAGATTACTTGCCCTAACATTAGATCGGACAGTTGTCCTATGACATTGATAGTCTGGGCATCTCTCTTGCGCCTACCTGGGTGCCTAAAACACTTCTCCTTGATCAATTTGTTGTATATCGGTACATCTTTTATGGCCTAGAGAAGTGGTATTTTCACACACAACTGCTTGAGTTCTCCCAGAAGTTTAGTCTCCTCTGGGTTTGGTTGCGTGGTTGCTGTTAGTTGCTCAAGAAAGGGTGGAATGGCTTTGGTTTCACTTTCCTGTTTTTCTTCCTCATCCTCTAGGGGAGGAAGTTGGCGATCTGGAAGGACCTTCCTAGATCGCAGGTTGATCTCCTGGATCTCCACAACATAAGTAGGACATGTTGTCTCCCCAGTGTATACCTGCTGGCCCTGTTCGTTGTTGGGGTTCGGGTTCGGTTGGGCAGGCATCTGGGGTTGTCTTGGAGGAGCAGGAGGTAACGGTTGCGGTTGAGTAGGTGGTGGAGGAAAAATGGCGGGAAGAGAGTTTTATTGGAGCCTCCACCCCTGCTTAGGTGCATTCCACTGAGGCTGTGGCTGGACATGTGAGGGAAACGAATGAGCAGTAGGTTGAGTATGGTACTGAGATGGATAAGACCACGAAGGAGGTGCGGACCAGGAAGGATGAGAAGGGGGACCCAAAGAAGGTATGTGAGCAGATTGGATGGGGCTATAATAAGCTTGGGATGTCCCTTGCATCCCCTGCTGGTAAGGTCTGGGCCCATGAGGCCTCCTTTGGTTGAGGAAGTAGAGAGGTTCAATGGTTGCCTCAGTCCCCTGGTACATGGCTTTAAATCCAGGCAATGTTGGGCATTGGTTTATGGGGTGGTCTTCCTCACAAACGAAACATACCTCTACTAAGTGCAATGGACACTCATTCTTAGGATGCTTCCTCGTACATCTGGGATAGAAAATGGCCAAAGCCCTCTCAGCTTCCTCTCTCTTTTGTTGGATTCAGAAAGTATCAAGTTGCATGGAAATGGTCTGTCTCATCTCACTTTTGAAGTCTTCCATCTGATTAGAAAACTCATGCTTGGAGAACGTGGTACTAGCTAAAAGTGGATTCCCCTTACCTCTTTTCCGGGCTGCCCTAGAATGGTTTCTAAACACAGTCTTTATGTCCTCATAAGGTAGTTGGTAGATGTCCCCGCCAGCTAGCAAATGAAGGGTATCTAGAAGGTCTTCATGGACTCCTCGGAGCAGAACCAAAATTCAAAAATTTAGGGTCAAGTGTGCACCTGGCCTGTTTATAACTAAGCTGGAACCTTTCGTCATAGTCTTCTAAAGACTCATCATTTCCCATGGTCATTCGAAAGATCTCTCCCTTTGTTTCCTTTGACCTAGAGTAGTCTCGGTATTTGTTGTTAAAGGCTTGCTGCATCTGAGCCCAAGTGGTGATACTGTTTCCAAGTAACCCCATGAACCAGCGTAGTGCTGCATCTTTGAGGGTAGAAGGAAAGAGTTTCAACTTTTGCTCGTCTTCGGCATAGTCATAAGTTCGACACAGGACAACAAACTCAAACAGGAAGGTATCAGGGTTTTCAGTGGTCAATCCATGGAAGTGAGGTAAGGCTGAGTGACTTATGTTTTTCATTTTCATGTCCCCATTGGTCTCTTGGATGGGAAAGGCACCTTCTATTATCTCGTTATCTCCTATACTGTTTATGTGTTTAGCCATGGTCTCGAGAGGGATGTTCTCTTTCTCTTCTTCTGTTATAGGATCTTCGTATATCTCAAGAGGTTCACCTATAGGTTCTTCTGGATCACGACCACCAAAGAATAGAGAAGGGTGACTCAGTGATGTGGTGGGGGTGTTGGGTAGGAATTTTCCGGTATTGTCTCTGTTCCTACGAGGCATGAAATGAAATATTTTTGGCTGCTTTTGTTTTTTTTCTCTGCTTGTACCTGCAAAACTGAAATAGATGGAATTGCAACTAACTAAGATCTATCTTGCTGAAATGAAAATGCGGAATTGAAATGAAAGCAGGAAAGGACTAATCTATTTTGATGAAATGAAATTGCAGGAATGAAATATTATGCTACGCTTGCAGAATTGAAATGCTAGTCTAGGAAAGCAGGAAATGTCTAGGCTACTTTTGCGGAAATGAAATAAACTACTGAGCAGAAGGTTGTGGTAGAAAATAGAAGAAAAGCAGCAATCACAAATACTCTGATGCTTCCCCGGCAATGGCGCCAAAAAGAATGGTGGGCTCCAGTATTGCAGCAATAATGTTGCAACTCCTGGGACTCCCTTCTTTACTTTTATCAACCTAGTAGTTCATAGAAAACTTGGAAGCGATGATGCTGTATGCACAAGTACTAGCTCTTTCCAAAGCTTTCACTTGGTCAGCTGGCACAAGTCCGCTAGGGGCTTAAGCCAACTTCTATGAGCTCTGAGAAGAATCTTTTTAATTGATGGATGAAAGCTAACTCGAAGGAAGCTAATCTACTTGCAGAAAGAAACTGAAAAGCTGAAAGGAAATGCAAACCCTAGCAAACCCTAATTTTACCAACTAGCGCCACTGATGTGAAAAAGAGGATGAAAACTGCTGAAAGAGATTCCATTACTTCTAGGAAGGTAAAATACATGTGTCTAAGCTACTTCTATCTAGATAAAACATCTTTTTGTATTTTTGAATAAGTTGTCAGAATTGTCATGCATGCGCTTTCACTGTTTTTGACTGTGCAGAGGCGGATCGGCGAGAGAAAATGATTGCAAGAGGTTGGGAAGGTTCAGAGAGGGCCTAAGGGGTCCCTAGCACCCTTCTAGAGAGTTTCACAGATTTTGGCTCTCAAGAAACCTCTTTCGTGAGCTTCTACAGGAAGTCTCCAGGGGTTCTACAGGATGTTCTGGAATTTCTACAGGATGTCTATAATTCTCTACAGGATGTTCAAAAATGGGATTTTGGAGGATTGATGGAGGGAGAAAGGTGAATGAGTGGGTGTGGAGGTGATATGAGGGTGTAAGGAGGTCTAGGGCTTGGTGGATGGAGTTGAGGAGTGGCGAGGATGGTTGGATTTGTTCAAGGAGGGATAGAACAATGTTGCACAAAAAGATGAGAATCAGGGCAAAGTGAACGAATGTGACAAATGTAAGGCAAGGATTCTAAGTAGAGGATGGAGTAGGTGGGATGAATGGAGTATGGGCATATAAAGAAGTATGACAGGTGCTCTGCAAGTTGTTTTTCAAACGGAACAAACAAGGACTTGGAAAAATCAAAGACCTAGTTACGTTAGTCTATTCTGACTAGATAACAGCAAAGAAATGGAACAGAGGTTTATTTGCAATGAAATCAGATGAAATAACTATGCAACTAAGCAATCATAACCCTAAGCATGTAACCAAAACTGATATCAAGTTCAGCAACTAAGACTCTAACACTAGTAATTGCATGGTGAAGCAAAGACAGTGTTTTTGGTGGCAGCAAGGTCACCTTGGTCCCAGCTCATGATTCCACTGAGGGAGAGGTGAAATGCAAGGTGCTTGATAGCCTTTTTCTGAAGATCTTCCCTGTGATTAACCTATCAAGTAAATCTGAACATGAAAAAGCCTTTAACCATCAACTATGATCTAAGTAAACAAGCGAGATTCTAATCTAACTTAACAGAAATTACTTTGCAAAGACATAAAAAGCAAATAACAATACATGAAGGAAGCCTTGGCACTTGTTTTGCGCCTAACCCCAAGAGCTAAAGGCTCCTAAAAAGAAATCAGAACTGGTTCCAAATAGATCTGCTTTTCATTACTCAAAAATAACCATGCTTCAAGAAAGTTATACAACAGCAGCTATGAAAACGAGCTGAGAAAATAGCAGCACTATAGTGCAAAATCAACAGTCCAAAAAGTAACCTATGAAGGCTGAAAGCATTCTTATTTTTGCACTACAAGGGGCCTCAGTAGCCCTCCTTAACTCAAGGGGCTCGGCTGTTCAAACTGCCAGTAAACAGTCACTTTTCACCAAGCTGCTCGGCTGCCTTTAGGATTTGTTTTGGTGGCCTGTAAACTTCGAGATGAGGGTGGAGATTTCGAGGAAGGGGCCATTTAATGCAAGGGACACCCTTCCTACGAATCCTCACCCTTGTTCCTTCATGCTTGGCTTTCATTTGGCTCATAATTGCTTAACCTTGGTCCAAAACTTGTCTAAAAATCTGCATTAACAACGTGTTAGCCTTCTTGGTCAAGCGACTATCCTTACTCGTTCAACTAACATAAATATACTCAAAAAACATGCATAAACTATGAAAAATGGTGGATTAACGAAGAACAATTAGGCAAAATGAGCCCAATAAGTTACCCAATTCGGGGCTCATCAACCTGCTCAATACTCCCACTGCATGTGCAATGTCTGGTATAGTATAGACTATTGCATACATCAGGCTACAGACTGCACTTGCATATGGAACATGGGACATGTCCTGTTCCTCTTATTGTGTCTTGGGACACTGTTCAATAGATAATTTTACACCTACAAGAATAGGAACCTTCACCATTTTACTATCCTGCATATTAAACCTTTGCAATATTCTCTTGACATACTTCCTCTGGTTTAACAAGAGCTTCCTCTTTGTCTGATATCTTTTAATTTCCATGCCCAAAATATAGTTTGCAGCACCAAGATATTTCATGTCAAATTTGGAGGACAAATGGGTCTTCAAGTCCTGGATAATTTCTTTGTCATTTCCAACCAGCAACATATCATCCACATACAAGACCAGATAACTAACACGATCACCAATTAATTTAAAATAGACACAGTGTTCTGCTTTGCTTCTAGTGAAGCCAAGTCCCTGTATAAATGTATCAAATTTTTGATACCACATCCTTGGTGATTATTTTAATCCATACAGAGACTTCTTTAACTTGCATACCAGTTCTTTCTTACCCTTCACCGCAAAACCTTCAGGTTGTTTCATGTAGATCTCCTGTTCCAGATCCCCGTGAAGAAATGTTGTCTTCACATCCATCTATTCTACATCAAAATCAAAAGAAACAACAATAGATAAAAGTAATCTAAGAGAAGTTACGTTGGCAACAAGTGAAAAAATATCACCAAAATCAATTCCCAACACCTGGGAATAACCTTTTGCTACCAACCGAGCTTTGTATTTCTCCACCTTTCCTTTTGCATTTGTCTTCTTCTTGAACACCCATTTGCTGCCAATGGGTTTTCTTCTAGTTGACAACTCCACCAGATCCCAAGCCTCATTTTTGTGCAAAGATTCCATTTCATCAACCATGGCCTCTTTCCAGAGTTTTCCATCCTTTGAATATACTGCTTCCTTCACAATTCTAGGATCATCATCAGTAATAGATAAAGAAAAATTTGAACAGAAAGCAGATGGATTATACCTTTCTGGCTGCCTTCTTTCTCGAACTAATCTTCTCAGGCCCGGAGTTTGTGGCTCTTCATCTTCTGATTCCTCCTCTACTGTAGAGTCTGATTCTTCCTCCTTTAGCTCAAAGTCTATCTTCTCAGGTTCCTTTGGTTGGAATTCATGTTTAATAACATCTTTCACCTCTCTGAACACCACATCTCAGCTGTACACAACCTTCCTTGTTACTGGGTTCCAAAGCTTATAACTTTTTAAACCATCCTTATACCCAATAAAGATGCACTTTTCAGATTTACTATCCAACTTTGTTCTTTTCTCCTTTGGAACATGTACATATGCATCACATCCAAATACCCTCAGATGTGAAAGAGAGGGTTTCATACCAGTCCATACCTCTTGTGGAGACTTATCCTCCAATGCTGATGAAGGTGACCTGTTGACCAGGTAACATGCAGTCTCCACCGCCTCTGCTCAGAATTCATGTCCTAACCTAGCACCACTGAGCATGCTTCTTGCCCTTTCCATCAATGTCTTGTTCATTCTTTCTGCAACTCCATTTTGCTGAGGTGTATATGGATTAGTCTTCTGTCATGCTATACCACACTTCTTATAGAATTGTTCAAATTCCTTACTGCAAAACTCTCCACCGTTATCTGTCCTCAACACCTTTATCTTCTTCTCTGTCTGGTTTTCCACGAAAGCTTTAAATTCTTTAAACCTGTCAAAGACTTCAAATTTCTTCTTAAGGAAATATATCCATGTATTCCTTGAGAAGTCATCTATAAATCATACATAGTACACAGACTTACCCATTGATGGAACCTTCACAGGTCCAAACACATCACTGTGCACAAGCTCTAATATCTGTTTCATCCTCTTACCACCAGAGGGGAAACTCACCCGATTCTACTTCCCATATACACAATTTTCACAGGAATCAAAATCCAGAGAGGTGTTACTCATACCTTCTACCATACCTTTACCATGAAGTATTCGAGGGCCCTTCTTTCCAATATGTCCAAGCCTTTGATGCCAAAACATGGTCTTCTCTCCAGAGACCACTAGATTTTCTGCTCCATTTTCAGGAACCATAGAACTATTGGACACGTCAACAAGAGTGCTACCTTCCAGCTTGTACAGAGTTCCAATCCGAGCTCCCCGCATGAATACCAGTGCTCCTTGAACCATATTGTAGGTATCCTTCTCGAACACTGTCTTTACACCTGCATCATCCAACTTGCTTACAAAAATTAGATTTCTGGCCAATGCACGAATATGCAGAACACCCAGAAGGGTTCTAACCCTTCCACCTTGCAACTTCAACTTTACGTTTCCATGACCAATGATTCTAGCCTTCGTATCATCTCCTAAGAAGACATCACCACCATCATATTTCTCATACTCGCAGAACCACTCTCTATGGGGAGTGAAGTGAAAATATGCACCTGAGTCAATTAACCATGCCTCATGATATACATGTGTACTTGAAGAAGCCAAGTACACATCCCCACCTTCATCTGAGGTGGTTTTCGCCTCTGCAGGAGGAGCATCATCAGATCCCTTTCCATTATCAGGAGCTTTAGATTTACAATCGCTTCTGAAGTGCCCTTCCTTTCCGCATTTCCAGCACACCACCTTAATAGGTTTTCCTGGAGATTTAGATCTCCCCCTAGATTTAGATCTCCCACTCGATGAATTATTTTTGTTTTTGTTCTGGGATCTTCCTCGTACAGACAAGGCATCACCATTTTGCTTGTCCATATTTTTCCATCTCATCTCCTCCGTTAGCAAGGCTGAGACTATTTCATCAAAATACAAAGTAGTTGCATTGCTACCTATTGCAATAACCAAACTATCCCACGAATCTGGTAGAGAACACAACAGACTGATGCACTTATCTTCATCTGAAATTTTAATATCAACAGATGATAACTGACTTACCACAGTATTAAACGCATTCAGATGCTCTGTCACGAGTCTCCATCTTTCATCCTCAGGTTATACAGTTTTTTCCACAAGAACAGTTTATTCACCAGAGACTTAGATTGGTACAAAGTCCCTAACTTGTCCCACAAAGCCTTCGTCGTAGCTTCGCCTGATACATTCAAACAATACTGAATCAGAGACACACAATCGTATTGTGCTCTTTGCCTTCCGATCCAACTTCTTCCATTCTTCATCGGTCACTCCCGTTGGTTTAGTACCCGGATCTACCGTGATCCACTGATCTTTATCCACCAACAGATCCTCCATCTTGAGTTTCACAACTCAAAACTCTGACCATTGAACTTCTCAATCTCTATCTTTCCGCTGCTCACCATCTTCTTTCACCACCAGAATCGATCTCGCAGATCTCCCACTGAACAGGGTCTACCGTAGGCCCGAGCGAAACCCCTCAACAACAAAGACGTCCCCTTGAAGCCAAAACAGCTCTGATACCAAATGTAGGTTTTAACCCCGTACAGAAATTACCTGCATACGAATTCTAAAACACAAAAAAAAATAATGCGAGAGCATAACACATAAAACACATATACACAGAGATTTTCCTCTGGATCCCAAAATTGGGACTCCCAGCTTGATTTTTCATTAAGTTCCTTTCATTGTTACAATGCATATTTATACATGCCGAAGCATCCAGCACCATGGACCAAAAACCATCGCGTCCAAAACCATGTGCGAAAATCATGCACAAAAACCATAGGTGGGTCTACCCAACCTAATATAGTGTCCAAAAAAAAATTTCTCGGGGCGCTGCCCCGAACCCCGTAGAGGGGGGCTACCCGCCCCCGTCAAACCCCTCGATTCACTACGTAGGTTAGTCATGGAAACAATATAACACAACCCAACAAAATAATTATCCTCATGGGGACCTATTTCATTTTTAACGAGGTTTACATAGTAAATGAACTACCCTCATGGGGACCTATTTCATTTTTTAACAAGATTGACATAGTAAAAGAATTATCCTCATGACACATTGATCATGGAATATAAGAGACCATGAACTCCATGAAGTTTTCATCAGATGGGAGAACAACACTCTAGAAGGGATACCTATTAAGGGATCTGATGGAAATATCTATTTCCAATGTCCCTAGTACACGATGCACTATATCAATGAATAAATCATCAATTAAGGAGGGAATGGAACAGGTGGCCATATAATTAACCTATGGCAGGGAATATACCACTTGACTGCGAGGACCATTTAGGAAAGATGGTTGATTGGGAACTGAATTAGGACCAATGAATGATAGCTGATCAATGGTCATAATTCTTCCTTCACGCAGGAAACATATGACATGAAGAAGAGAAGAGACAAGAGATCCAATGATATAAACATAGTCATGACCAAGGAGTATATTAAATATAAAGGACCTTGGACAACCATCACATCAATATATATGGATTCCGTCCCCCCAAAGTAATGGGAAACTAAGGAACGATCCCTAATTGTTGATTGGTTCCTCTTTTAAAAGCTAACAAATTCTAGGTAATGAGTAGAAGTTGGGGAGAACCTAAAGCTTACTAGGAAATTTAGGATAGAATACTAATAGACACTCCTTCATCTATAATTGTGCTATGTACAACCATATTATAAGCTTGCACTGTGATGTGGAATGGAACATAAGAAGGTAGACGATATCTTGTCAACCGACTCCAATCAAAGGAAACGACCATACTACTTGGATGGGGTTCCATGGGAATGGGAGAATTACACTCTTGTGTTACAAGAATAGGAGGATCGCCTCCTTGTACACTGGGAATAGGAGGATCACCCCCCTATACCATGGTAACAAGAGTATTTCTCCTTAATTAGTTGGAATTTGAAGAAACTAGAAGAACTTGAGAGGTACAAACTTCAATCTCTAAAGGATAGATACGATCAATTGAAAGAGGAATCAAGTCAACCATTTCTTCGAACAATGGTTGGTTAGAAATAGACTCATGGTATTCACATTCAGAGAGAGTGGGATTGACCAGAGATGATGATCCAAATGGAAATTGGCATCAACCCATGGTACTCATCCACCCATATTATTCATTGACCCATGGAATTTACCCATGGTATTGTAAATGGCATTTGCTCGTGGTATTTTAAAATCCACCCATGGTATTCATTCATCCATGGAATTGACTCGTGGTATTGTAACTGAAAAATACTATAAGTAACAAGTCACATTTTGTAAAAGGACAGATAGTCCGCCACAATGTAGCCTTTACAGTTCAGAGGCATGTAACCACACATCAGAGGTTTCGATTGGTACCTGGTGATATCCTGACTTCAGATCAATCTTGCTAAAAGATTTTGCCCCCTTTAGTTGGTCCAGGAGGTCATCAATCCATGGGATCGGGTACCTATTATGGAAAATGATCTTGTTCAATGCCCGATAGTCAATATAGAGTCCCCAAGTCCCATCCTTCTTTTGTACCAACACAATTGGGCTCCCGCAAGGCGATGAACTCGGATGGATGTCACCTTTCTGCAGCAGCTCCTGAATCTGCCTCTTGATTTAATCATTCTCCAGAATGGAGCACCGATAAATTGGTCCATTGGGTAGCGGCATACCTGGGGTCATATCGATGGAGTGCTTGACCTAACATTGCATAGGAACCTCTACGGGGGAGGTGAAGATGTCCTCGTACTCCTCCACGACCTTGTCCATCTGTAGTTGTCGTGCAGAGGGGCCCTGTCTGGAGGTTGTGGCCACCGTCTTCTTCTTTCCTTGAGGGCGTATCATCAGGAAAAAAAGTTTCCCAGTTTTGGAAATGAGCTTACTACATTGTTTTGCAGTAATCAAAGAGATGGCAGTAGGCGATGCTACCTCTGGTATCCTGTACAACTGATTTCCCAATGTAATAATAACAACACGGGGCCTTGATTCATACACAACATGTTGCTTCCACAAGTATGGTTGTTCTAATAATAAATCACAAACTTCAAGGGGAGCAATGTCACACAATACCTCATCTGTGAAGGGCTTGATGTTGTATGGAAGGCGACACTATTGGCTCATGCGAAGATCTCGTCCTTGGTGCAGCCACCCGATGGTGTACGGTTGTGGATGTGTTGTGGTCGGTAAGCCTAGCTTCTTCATGACCTCTGCTGAAATGAGGTTCTTTTGGCTCCCACTATAGATAATGAACTGTAGCGGGGAGCCACTTAACCACATCTGGGAGTGGAAGAGATGCTCCTCCTCCTCTGGATCTTCGGGTTCATTTTTCTGGATCTTGGCAGTAGCACAGCGGCATTGGGATTCACATCAATGATTTGCTTCTGTTTGTCATTTCCCTTGTCAGGTTTTCACTCAGAGTCAGAACATGCATCTGATTCTGAAACCTTTACCTCAGCCACCAGTGACTGCTTGGCCCGAAACTCACTTGTGTTGCGAGTGGAGCTCTTATGGAACTCACACCATTTTCCCGTGTCATTTTTCGGCTTTGCAGCACTGTTCTTTGCTTGTAGCTTTGGTAGGTTGTCTTGGGCTGCCCCGCCTTGGCTTTCTCCTTTGTTTTGTGGTTTAGGGGCACCTTTCCCTTGCTTTGGATTCGCAGATCCAAAGTCTCGCTTCTTTTGTTTAAACTTCTGCTCGATCTTGACGACATATCAGTATGCTATGCTGAGCAAGGAGATGTTCAAGAATTCCATTTCTTCCTCGATGTACTTGTGTAGGCAGCCACGGTATTTGAGTATCAAATGCTGCTCCGAATCCTTGATACCCAACTTTGTGCAAAGGGTATGGAAAAGATTGGTGAACTCTGGCACATCTTGATCCCTTCCCTGCCGCAGCGTGGTCCACTTTATGTATTCATC
>APFE031483981.1:12969-28385 GCA_000404065.3 Pinus taeda | reverse complement strand
TGTTGAAAAGTGTGCAACAAGAAATGCTTGTTGAGAATGCAACAAGATGATGGAGCTTAGTGGAAGGAGTCGCCTTCACTAAGTGGTCCCGCAGGCTATTTTTGGCGCAAGTCTATTTTTAGACATATGGATCATGTCTATGGATTGCAGGTTGCTGTTTATGGATGATTGATCAAGTTGGGAAAAATAGATGGACTTATATTTTTGATGAAAGTGTGAGTGATCACAGTTTGAGTGATCAAGTCTATTTTTAGACTGGCTGTCAAAAATAGAAAAGTCAAATATTATTATCTCACAATAATATTTGGACTATAAACTTAATCTTATTCTCTTGGAGCACTTCAGTTCGAGCTACGGATGTGGCCCATGCAATTGCATGAAGGGAATACGTGGTTCTTATGGGTTAGTTGAATATTTGCATGCATGACTTCAGTTAGAACTCAAGTGAGTTGAGTTTAGTGGACTGGAGGTGCAGTTGATGGAGTTGTGTTCAGTTTAGCTTTGTTAAACTGGTTGTATTTAGTCTAACTGGCAAATAGACTAGAGGTGAGTTGGGTGAATTAGTTATTAATTAATTCACAAGTTATTAACTCATAATACAACTAATGAATACATCAGTTAACTCAGTTGCATGTCAGTGCATGTTCAGTTCAGCAGGGACAGGTGTTAGAGAATCAGATTGCTATCAGTTGTGACTATAGTTGTGCACCAGATCTTGCACAATCAGGGGATTGATTATGGAAATGAGTTTGCTCACGTATTTGCCCACATTGTAGCTTGTGCTCACGTGATTTTGCCAAGGAAATACGTGGTTGCCTTGGAATTATCATCAGTTCTTGAGCAGGTATTGAGCAGCGGAAGCAGGCAAGCAGCGAAGGAGATTTGAGCCAGTGATTGATTCAGATCTGAGCTGTATTGTGTGTAACAGAGGTGGAGATACTTGTGAGAAGTATTATGCTGTGTAATGTTACATGAATCAATCATTAATATACAGATTGTTGGGGTTTTTAGCGAGATGCTTTCCCCGGGATACATACTGTGTTAATGTGTGAATGCTCTTGATGTTTTATTGTTATTGATACTGCTATATTGATGATCAACGTAGAGGAGCTTATGTATTGTGTATGTTTTCCGCAATAGTACATGATCAGGATAATCTCTGTTGAATATGTGTTAAATTATTCAAAATTTCTACATAAAACAGTGATGATAGTGGAGAAAGTTTCATCTCCTACCTCATCAAATCACTCAGGAAAAAAGAAGAAAAAAGAATAAGGATTGAGGTGAAAACCTCCATGAGGCGCCTGAGTCCCACTATTGGGTTGAAAACCTCTTGGGGCAACCCAATGGTGTCAATAAAAAAGAAAAAAAAAAGGAGAATAAAAAGATCCCTGGGTTAAAACCTCTCTTGAGGTGCCCAGGTAAAACAACTAGGATGAAAACCTCTCAGAGGTAGCCTAGTTTTTTTGAAAAAAAAAAAACATGAAATTTTCTATTTGCAGGTCAACAAGAAGGACGATCAAAGAACAAAGGAGGACTACAAAGAGACCTATTTCACTGAAATTTTTATTTTACCACTCAATTTCATTCATCCATCCACCATTTCTTTCATTTTTTTACTCATTTGCTTCAGTTTACAAGGGGACTGTGTTTTCTACAAGATCCCCTATAAACTGATAGGATCCCCTGAAAACCTACATGATGATCTTGTAGGAAATATAGTGACTCAAAAACCCTATAGGAAACAATCCTAGGGAAAAAAAATGACCTGATGTGCCAATAAAATAGAACCCCTTCATCATCATTCACCCTTAAAAACAAAATCAATTTCAATTTTTTTTCACAGCCTTCGAAAAAAGAAACAAGGACCAATAGAGAGCATCACCTGAGTATTCCTCATTCTCCACACTCCCAGTCTCTCTCTCCATCCATGTCACCATCCTCACAACCCCAGCAAAGTGTATCATTAAGAGTTCTGAGGGAGAAGAAACTACTGGACATCCTGTAGGAAATCCTTTAGCATCCTATCCTCAAAATACAAATCACAAGAGCAGCAAGCCTCCAGCATGATGATCCAAGGGCAGAAGGAGCTCCAAAGCAACAACAACACCACCATCTTCAACAACGAGTACTTGCACAAACAAAGGAATCATCAGAGAACCACCAGAAAGGGAAGAAGAATAGCATGCATCCAATACACACAGCAAGCACCTCCGATCTTCAACAACTACAAGAAGGTATTGGCACCACAGGTAAGTATCCCGCTCGCTCTCTCATATGCATCATGTAGTCAAAAAATTGTAAAGGTTACAAGTAAGTTGGTTTATAAGAAAAAAGGTGGCCAGTTAACTTGGCCACCTTCGTTCAGTCAACAAAGACAAGACATGGTGTCTTCTCACACGTGGCAGTAGTGAACTCAAAAATAGGAAGGAGAAGGACAAAAGCATTTAAAGCTATGGATGCATAAGTTGGGAGCTAAATTACGAGGAGTGGGAAACGATGAGGTGGTAGTGGGGACCAACGGTCCAAAAATGGAAACGTACCTCAGCTGCTAGCACACCACCTCACCCGAAATGACCATAAGAAGAAATAATCATCGTCCCCATGCATTCATGCATTCACTTCCTTGAGGCTCTCTCTCACAGGTTTATCTCATACCCAAGCAACCTACCAAAAGCAAAACTCCATTGTTTCACTACACAAGAATTCCTACAGGATTGCACAGAAATTCCTATAGGATCGTGCATAGGAATTCCTACAGGATACACAGAGACTGTCTATAGGATTGGACGAGAGGAGTTTCAGAGGGGAAAACATGAGAGTTGGCCACAAAAACCACTATGAAGAGGTAGGCTCTGTAATTACATCCCTCTTTCCAAGAAAATTGAACCAGAAATCCTCTAAGTTTGAGTGAATTGAGCAGTTGTGTAAGGGAATTGCACACACAATCCTTTTAGTTTTTTACTTCTGCACTTGAAAATTGTGTCAACCATCTCATCTCCTCAAACTTCACTAACCAAGTTTACAGGAGGGTTTAATAGGAGGGATCCTATTAACACTATAAGAATCCAACAACACCCTCAAGTGCTTGAAATCTTCACAAGACATAATTGGATAGTGTATTTCGAAAGATTAAGAGGGTATGATGATGAGGTGGCCTGAGATTTTTCTCTCTCCCTCATTCCACTTTCTAAAGTCCATGCCACTATTGTGGTAATATGCCTCTCCATAGATCTCACCCCTGAACTCATTAGCAGAGTTACCACACTTCCCCTAGGATTATCATGGAGGAATGAAGACAAAGGAAACAACCAAATTCCCAAAAGGAAATTCTTTTTAGAAGGTGAGGAACCCATTGAGGACAAGAATGGAGTAAAGAGAGAAAGTTTGCCATATCCCTAGTGTGAGGTGAGCTACCAACTTATCAAATACATATCATGGGAGGGTAGGTATAGTGTGGTCTACGACTATCGTTTGAGGCTCATTGAAGAGTTAATATTTGGAGCAGAAACACCCCCTAACCAAAGGCTCAGCATATCATACTTCCTGTTGCAATCATTGATAGACACAGGCATAAAGTTGCAAGAGGGAAATTCCCGACAGTTAGCTCTCCATGGGCTAATTAGAATCCTTATAGAAGATTCCCACCAAAACCTCAGAATTCCTATACAATGGTCAGTGTTCAAAGACACACAAATAGAGGAGGACATCAAGGCTCTCACATATGATGTTAGTCCTACTATTAGTGAGAAGGATGAGGAGGACACTGAAGCAGAGGAAGGAGGAACAAAGTAGGAAAAATAAGAAGAACAAGGAGACGAAGATGAGGTGGATGAGGAAGAAGATGAAACAGATGAAGATGAGATCGATGAAGAAGAAGATGAAACAAAAGAAAATGAGGAAGATGAAGAAGAATAGGAGAAATAAAAAGAGAACGAGGAACAAACAAAGGAGGATATTAAAGAGGAAACTGATAAAGAATATGAGGATCTACAAGACGAAGAAGAGAGTAAAGACACAGGTAAAGAGAGAAATGGGAAAGAGGGGGTAGAAGATAAGGAGGAGTCACCTAGGGTGTCTCCAAAACCTACTGAGAGAGAGGCAACAACTTCCCTCATTTCTCTTAGCACCCCCATCAAGCAAAAAAGAAAAAGACAATGACAAACCCCTTTATATTTCAAGACAAGGAAAAGCACAAGAATTAGGGGAAGCCCCAAACACAAACCAAAATTCCCATTGTGATCGAGGACTCACCTAAACATCATGTGAAAATTCCTTCTCCTAAGTCTCATATCACCTATGTGAGAAAGCCTATCACTAGACCCACCTCTTCCAAGGGAAAAGCAATTCTACAGGATACACAGCAGGACCTACAGGCAGCAGCAACAGTCCTACAGGATACTCTGTTGAACCTACAGTAGACAAAAAATTGGAAAAGGAGGGAGGCCGATAGTAAGAAACTAAATAAGAGAACCCAAAATTAAAGGAACCTAGCCCCCAACCTAACCTTGACTCCTACTGTAGGTTTATTGAAGGAGGTAGGGTCATCCCTAAAAAAATTGCTATTCCACTATTCTTCTAGCTTGAGAAGGAGAGAGCCAAAACTCATCGATGGATGCAGATTGCCAAATCCCAGGGGGTGGAGGACATTGGGCACATGGAGGAAAAGCTCAGGAAGATGGGCAGAGAGCTAAGTAGCTTGAGAGATAGAGAGGCCATAATGAAAAATCAACTAGAAATAGAAAATGCATGGTTGAGGGGACAACTGCAAGAAAGAGAGAATCAATTGGTATGCATGGTCAATATCTCTTTGGAAGCAATCCAGTGTATGATTCTAGCTAAATCCTATGCCCTATAACTCAAGGAATAGTGGCTGTAGTTCCATATCATGACCCTAGCACAGAGAGGCACCATGCCATTTCAGGACTACAGGCAATTCATTGATCTTTTTGATCAGAGCACACTAGAAGATAAGACCAAGATGTCTGAGTTTTATTTGCATAATACGACCTTAACAGACATGAATGTATGGGATCCTAATGCCAAGCTAGGATATTTACAGTTGATGGCTTTAGCATCATGGATGAACCATGAGGAATCAATGGCTGTAGAGATGAAGAAAATATTGGTAAGAGAACAAAATAAACCTCTTCCGATCAGAGCTGAACAATCAGATCCCATGGCCCTCACCAGTACCCATAATTTGATTGCAAATGATCCTCAGCTTGCACCCAGGTATCTTTCTACCCAAGAGCAAGCAATTTCACGTTTTGATGACATGTTCAGGTTGTTAGGGGATGATATCATACATGCTTGCCTAAGGAGATGGAACATATTTCCATACAGCTTAAAGATAAGAGAGTACCACTCTCCTCAAATATTGAGAGAAGCAATGAACATGACGCCCATGTACAAGCAATATATGCAAAGGCTGAAATTTAATTGGATTGGACTAAAAGTTAATAGGAATTCTAGAAGGAAGAAAGGAAGAAGAAGGAAAGAGGTAGCGGGTGGAGGTAGAAAAGAAAGCAGGCTTCTATGAACAAGAGGAGGAAACCACAACAGAGGCATGGGATGTAAGGGAGGCCACTAGAGCCATGAAGAATGTGGATATTGATTGAGTTTCTTAGAGGATGAGAAACACTTTCAGTAGGGGGCTGATGATGAGCCTCATCATTGGGTAATTATATGGGACTTAATTCACCTCCTAGCTTAGTCAAACCAACGTTTTTCATAACTTATTACATTTCTTGATAATATTTGTTTTATGAGTTGAGTTAGATTTGGATATTATGCCTAGTGGACTAATATGCATTGAATGCAGGATTGAAGGATAAAATCAAGGAATTTTGGCAAAGACTAAGGTAAAAACTCGAATGGGGCAAGGGATAGGGATTGTAGGAGGTAAATCCTCCTTATTTACTACTCCTCCAGTCAAATATTCCTCCATTCATCACGTCAGCTCGGAGTGAAAACAACCAAATCATGAGGATTAGAAGGCAACCAAGAAAGTGAGAGACCAAGCACTAGTTTATCTCGAGTTTGGAAGCCGAGCCTCCCTAATTTTAAGGAAGTCGTTGGGGACTTCAGTTGTATAAGCAAAGGCCTAGAGACTCATTAGGATTAGATTTTTTGTTGTAAAACACTAAGCTATTTTTGAGCTCCAAACTGGTGGAAGTGTTCTTGAAGTAATTTTCTGTTTTGGTAATAAGAATGAGTTTTGTTTTTATCCAACACTGAGTTAACTCAGAGGGCTGAAGCTCTTGGGTTAGCGCCCATCCCTAGTAGACAAGGCTCCTCTTTCTTGTATATTTATGTTTAGTTTAGCTTCATAGCTTCATTGTTAAGTTGTTTTTAGATGTATTTTGATTGCAAGTAGTGTAGATTGGATTGGTTGTTTATTACTTTACTTCCATTTGTTCCTTACCTTAGTAGCACGTTAGTAGGGACAAAAGGAGAACCACATGGTTGTCAGTAGGTGTCTTGGCCTCACTTCCTCCCTCTGGGATCATGACTTGAGGAAGGGACCCTTATGCAGCCCCAAAAACACAGATTTCTATTTCTTTTTTAAGCTTTAGAGTTTGTTGTCTTTAAATTAGCATTTGCTCAGTTTTTTAAAGTAGGACTTCATTGTCATATTTTTCATCTTCATTTTTTCAGTAGATCTCATCCATGCTTTCAGTCCTTTCAGTAAATTTCCTCATGCATAATGTAGGCATCTAATTCATTAATTCTGTTTTTCTAGTTTATGAGAATGCTTCTTGGTTACATAGCTTTTTGGAAAATATACATGTTTTGTGTACAACAGGTGCTTCAAGAGTAGACAAAGGTTTCATAGCCATCCACCACCTTCCACTTCATTCACCATAACCATTCCTTGTTTCACCATTGACTTCACTAGTTTTCAACATTTTACATAGAAATTCTTCCAAGCACCTTGAGCAAATCCAACCATCTTCTATCTTTGTTGTTGACTTCAAATTGTTCCTAGACCTTATCTCACTCCATTCCACCCATCAACTACCTTTCCTAAGCCTTCCATCACCTCCAACACCTCCCATGTTTCTCTCGGTTGTATCCTGTAGGTTTACAGGGAATCCTGTAGGTTTCTAGTACATCCTGTAGGTTTTCCTGTAGTGGCCTGTTTTGAGGCCAAATAGAGGGAAAACCTCTAAGAAGCCACCAAAGGTCACCCCAGGGTCTTCCACACCATCCAACCATCTCCTAAACCTTCCAACCATCCTCAAACACTCCTACATCGCCTGCCACATCACCAAAGGAAATTAGTTTGCATACTTGATTTTGCATAAAAAGACAAAAAGAAAAAATAGATTTATTTTAGTCCCTTTACGTGCACATTAGTGGTGTTTGATGTTGTTTACTTACATGCTTATATAGTAGCATTTAGTTCATGTTAATCTAGAATTTTTGTAAAGCATAGTTTCTTAGCATTTAATTAGGAAATGGTGTGATTTAGCATTGAATTTCGGTCTTCTTCATGATTGTAGTAGAGAAGCTCTCTTAGAATATATTTGCCTTCCTTCCATCAAGAAACCAAGATTCTTCTAACTCCATATAAGTATGGCTTGAAAACCCCAGTGGTCTCTCACCAGCTGAATAGTGACAACAGGCAGAACCATGACTTTTACTTGTGTATACAACACTGTCACCTCCAAGTTTGTACGAACCCCGGGTTGATAGAGTAAATTTGGTAGCCCAGGATTTGCAGCATTCTTGCTACAATACTGGCACTCATCAATATCCCACACGGGTGAGACAACATTAAAAACTAATATAACACATTTCCAATAGCATATGTATTGAAACAACCGAAATAGTTCAACTGTCTTAATACATGTTAAAGCAACATGCATTACAAGCATCCAAAGAATAGTCTTACAAACGAATACAATACATGTGTGAAAACATTATGGAATGTTAGCAGGCTTCTAAATTAAGTGCAAGTTCGAAGACACATCTGTACACCATTACATCACTAACCCCAATAACGGGGCATTGGAGCCACTGCTCGCTCTTCAAAGAAAAGATTATAGACTCTCAAGGCTATGTGGGAGGAGCCAAGTTGAAATGTCTTTTGCATGTACAAATGAGGGGTATATATAGCCAAGGGTGAAACTGACCCTTGTAAATTTTCGAATTCCCTCATGATTGTTTGACTTACATGACTTTTCAACTTTACATGTGGGTCTCTTGGACTTCCACGTTACATTACATTGATTACAACAGTATGGCCCATAATAGTGATGTGGCTGAGATGACTCAGACAAGGCTGGTATGTTCTTGTTGTTGGCAGTGTCCATGTCGAGCTGCAATGCTGCTGAGTGATGAATGTGCTCTTGGCGTACCATAGTTTCACCTCTGCATGACAAGGTGTGCGGAGTCTTCGATGGTCTTGGTGTTCACTTGATGTTGCATGTGCATGTCTCTCCTTCACTTGTACTTGGCATGCTCCATGTGTTTGTCCATTTGCAAACAAGTCTCTTAGCACGTGCTCCTTGTTCATCCCATTCATCGTCGTGCAATGTATCATCTGTGTACGTGTATCTGCAATCACTCATGACGAGACGAAATCAAATCCATAAATCTCCTAGTCTACCATGATGTATTATCTTTCATTTTTGGATCCAGGTGACCAGGAGAGAGGAAAAGGCTCTGAAACTGCGCAGAGTACATTTTAGGCCGGGATGCGGCCTCCGATCACTATTAATTAAAGTTGTGTAGAGGTCACTAGGAGGTTGGGATGGGAAGTCTGGATCAGCAATGACTGTCTGTGGGATCTGGCTCAGCTAGAGGGAATATCTGCGCAATTTTTCCAGGAAGATAGTGCAGGCAGTAGGAGGACACTGGTAGTGAAAATTTCGCAAATTCTCCAAGGAGGCTAGCAGCGAGTTGCAGGAGCTTGCTGCCCAAAACTATGCAGAGCTGGGAGGCTGGCTTGCAGGACATCCCTGTGTAGTTTCTGGGCTAATTGGGATGTTGGGTAGCTGGGATACAACCCATGAAAAATACGTAGTTTTCAGGAGGAGAAGCACGCTGGTTGACAAGGTGACAACCTGATAGAACTACGCAAATTTCGAGGATAGTGCAGTGACAGGGATCGGGTGTTTGCCCAGCATGTCTTCACAATTTCTTCAATCAACATAGGTGGGCATGCTTGGAAACTTTTGCGCAATTTTTTGGAGTGAGGCCCGGGGTCACTGCCTAGTCACACTCTCTGGTTGACTAGTCGGAGACTTCATAGATTTGCTTGCAGCCAGCGCATATTGAGATGGCTTACTGAGAAACTTTGGCATTGTTCAGGGTGACCCCTGGCTAGAAAACAAAGGAAGTTCCATGAAAGATGAAGGTGGTCGCAATGTTCATAGAACCCAAAGATATTGAAACCCTAGATTCCATTCACCTACTTCTTGATTATACTCCCTCTAATATCTTAATCCAAATTTTACCTCATTGTTATATATATATATATATACACACACACACACACACTTATAATTTTTACTGCTACTTTTTGAGAGTGAAGTAATATTTGTATTAATATTATAAATAAGTATAAATAGATAGCTCATTTCATATAGGACTGGGCCTCTCAACATTGGCAAGAGGCACCAAATAAGGAATTCCAAGTAACATCAATGGCGAAAGGCTGGTTCAGGGTGAAGTTTGCAAAGAAAGAAGCAGCAGACTGGGTTCTAGAAAGGAATTGGGCCTTTGGCAAACATCCAATACTGCTCAAAAGATGGAACCCGTTGTTTAACGTGCAGAGAGAGAGGGTGGACGAGATCCCAGTCTGGGTTCGTATGCCAAGGCTTCCACCATTCCTTTGGGTGGAATTGGTTTTCAAAGAGATTGGAAACCATCTGGGAAAATATCTGGAGATAGACATGTCTTTTGTGTAATCAAAGGAGATGGGGATGGCACGAATACTCATAAGTTTAACCCCGCGAGATAAACTGGCGGAAGAGATGCAGCTCCAATATAAGGAGTACTCATATGTCTAGCAGTTAGACTACGAACACCTGCCTTTTCGCTGCCACAAGTGTCATGTATATAGACACTTGGCAAAAGAGTGCCCACAGGGGTATAGAAGATGAAGGAAGCAAAGGAAGGTTGAACCTGGAACTGCTGGGATGGAGGTAACAAAGGAACAATAGTTGAAGAAGGACAAGGGGATAGACTAGATGGATATTGACCAACTTCAGGAGGTCACGAATGAGGGTAAGGAGATGCAAGAAGAACCTATGCCTAATAATTTTCCAGTTCAGTCGCAAGAAAAGGAAGCACAGGTCCTGACTACTTCAGAGAACACTGCTAAACTCCACACAGTCGTCATTAAGGGTATGGGTCTAGACTCAACCATACCTTCGCTTTCTCATGATTTTTCTTTAAAATCTATTGGTTTTATGCCTGGTCCTTCCAGAGCTCAGAATATTGTAATTCCTATTTCTTGCATTGATAACACACAAATGGGAAGCATCATTACATCTATCCCAAACATGGATCTAAACTGTGAGTTGGGTAGGGGTGAAGGGGATTGTATGAAGGAAGACACTCCTTCTGTTTCAAACCATTATAACCTTAGATCATGAGAGAAAAAACCACCTCCTTGGGTGGCGGTGGGGGGACATGAAATGCACCTATCACAAATTAGTGATTGGAAGGTGAGAGGAAGGAAAACTAATCTATCAAAGGCTCATTTACGAGCAAAATTAGATATTACAGATGGGAAACAAATGTCAATTTCTAGGGCACTTAGAGTAGTGAAGCCCTCCCCTACGGTTGAAAAATGATAATTCTATCCTGGAACTATAGGGGTTTAGCCAGTAAACCTAAAAAACTGGCTCTAAAAGAGGTAATACGGTGATACAACCTGGATATCCTCCTTTTGCAAGAACCACTGGCTCGGGGAGTTGAAGTCTCAAATTTCCTGTCAATCCTTTTGCCGGGGTGGAGCTTTCAGGCTATGGATGCAAAAGGTCACTTTGGGGGCTTAGCTATGGGGTTCAAAGAAGGAATGTTTAAAGTCCATAACTCATGGGGGATGGATCAAGTAATGGGAATGGAAGTCTATTCCTTAGAATTATGTTCCAATTTACTGATTGTAAACATATATGGACCTTGCCAGGGGAGGGCATTGTTCTGGATATCCCTGTTTTCCAAATCATTAATGAACAATCCAAACCTAGTGATAGGAGGAGACCTAAACTTCTCTATTGGATCGGATGAAATATGAGGTCCCTCTGCTAGAGAAGACTCTTTATCTGATTTTTTCTCTAACATCATTAGTAGCAACAAACTATTGGATATAAACCTGCTGAAAGTAAGGCCCACTTGGAGGAATCGAAGAGAAGGGGAAAGTCGGATAGCAAAAATATTGGATCGGTTTCTTTTACGTGAAGAGGTCGCAGCAAAGGTTCCAGCTTTCTGGCAGTGGGTGGGTGTTGGAGGGAACTCGGACCACCTGCCAATTTTGCTAGAACTCACCAAACCTCCCAAAAAGCCAACAACCCCTTTCAAATTAAACCCTACCTGGCTATTGCAGGATTCATATAATTCCCTCTTCAAAGAAACATGGAGACCTGTGAGGGCTAGTGATACGAAGGACAAAGCTTTCCTTTTCATGGAGAATCTAAAACGTCTGAAAAAAGCAACAGTGGAATGGGCTAAGGCAAAGAGACTAAAAGAAGATGACGAGTTAATCAAAATTGGGAAGGAGTTACAAGATCTGGAAAGTCCTGAAGCTGATGGCTATGAAACATAGGAAAAAAGGGATAGAATACTATTATTGGAAGGTCAAAGGAGAAAAATCCTCCTAACAAGAGAAGAACAATGGTGCTTGAAGAGTAGAGCCATCTGGTTAAGGGCAGGGGATGAGAACACTAAGTTTTTTCAAAACTATGCAAGAGGAAGGAAGAATGTTAATGCAACATGGAAGTTGAGGGATGAAGAAGGAAGAGAAGCTAGCTCCTTTGATAACTTGTCACAAATGGGGATAAGTAATTTCAAAAACCTCTTCATAGGACAAGAGGAAGCTTCCCTAGCTGAAGTAATCAAGACAACCCAAAGCTTCCCTCGTTATGTGGATGATGAAAATTCAGTGGAACTCATGGGAGAAGTCATGAAGAAGGAAGTGGAGAACATCATCAAATATATGGCAAGGGACAAGAGCCCTGGCCCAGATGGATGGACAGTAGAGTTGTTTCAACACTTTTTCAAAAACATTGGACAGGAGGTGGCGGATGTGGTCAAAGAATCCAGAAGGAAAGGGGTCATCTATGCCCCCTTTAATGCAACCTTCATAGCCCCCATCCCAAAGAAGGAATAAGAAGTCTCTTTCGAGGATTTTCGACGAATTTCCCTGTGCAATTGCATTTACAAAATAATTGCAAAGGTGATAGTTGTCTGATTAAAACCAATATTATCTGGGAATATCTCAAAAGAACAATTTGGGTTCTTTGATGGGAGACAGATCCATGAAGCAATCAGGGTGGCTCAGGAAATGATCCACAGTGTTAAGCAGAGGAAGGGCAAAGGAACAATAGCGAAAATAAATCTATCAAAGGCATACGACATAATAAGTTGGACGTATATCCATATGTTGCTTACTCACCTAGGATTCCGAGTTGAATTCATAAATTGGATCATGGGATGTTTAACTAGCATAAGTTATGCGGTGATCATCAATGGGGCTGCCTCTACTTTTTTCCAAGGGCAAAGAGGGTTGAGATAGAGATGCCCCCTCTAATCTCTCCTTTTTCTATTGGCAGCCGAGGGACTCAGTCATCTAATGCTAGAAGCCAGAAGGAAAGGGGCCATAAAAGGGCTAGAAGTAGTTGTAAATATGTTCATATCTCACCTTTTATTTGTAGACGATATCTTGCTTTTCAACAATGGAAGTAACAGTGAAATAAGGGAACTAAAGATGATTTTGGACCTATTCCTGAAGGCTATAGGAATGCAAGTGAACAAAGAAAAATCACAACTGATTTTGGAAGGCTTCAGCAGACAAGAAATAAATCAATTTTCAGTAGCCTTGCCCTTTGAAGTCTGGAAACTTGATGATCCCTTCAAATGTCTGGGCTTTTGGCTGAAACCAAATGCCTATAGGAAGTAGGATTGGCATTGGCTTCTAGCAAAAATTGAAGCCAAGATTACTCATTGGAGCTTCAAATGGCTCTCAAGAGTTGGGAGGTTGATTCTCATAAAATCTGTAATCCTGGCTATTCCAGTTTATTGGGTAGCTTTGACTTGGGTACCGAAAGGAATTCTGGAAAGAATAAGGAGAATATGCAGCAAATTCCTATTGGCAGGATCTAAGGAAGAATCGGTTCTCCCATGGGTGGCATGGGAGAAGTTGGCAAGGCCTAAGGAATGGGGCGGTTGGGGTATCAAAGATCTCACAGCTTTTGGGCCATCGCTAGCAGCGAAATCAGGATGGAGGATTATTAAGAAGGAGAACTTGTGGACGATGGTGGTCAAGTGGAAATACATCAACCCTATTCCTTTGGAAGATTGGAAAAGAAGCCCCAACAAAAAGAAAGGGAATGCATCAGTAGTGTGGAAGGCCACCATTGATGCTTTCAAGATCATAGAATATGGGTTGTCCTGGCAAGTAGGGAACGGGGAGCAAATCAGGATAGGGAAGGACTCGTGGGTAGGATGCAATGAAAACTTTTCCCTATCCCTAGCTCTCATCAATCAGCTCGAATCCAAAGGCATCCTATTTCTCAACCAGATTGGGAATCAAGGCCACTCCACCATTTGGGGACAAGCCTAGCTATCAGGGATGGACCTAGAGTTAATGCCACAATGGTGGGAAGAATGGAATGTCTTTACCAAGGAACTATCCAGATCCAATGTGTGGCTGAGAGAGAGACTAGATCAGCTAGTTTAGGCACACGCCGATTTAGGATCCTACTCCCCAAAACATGGATACACGTTCCTCATGTCTAAGAAAGGATGGGGGAATCCGAACTGGTGGGCCAAACTATTATGGAAGTTACAATGCCCAACAAAAACTAGAATTTTCTTCTGGTGCATACTCAAGAGGAAGGTGCCAACCTGGGACATCTTACAGGCTAGATATAAGTCGGGCCCAGGGAGATGCGCTTTATGCAAAAATGATTTAGAAACAATCCAACACCTATTTATTGAATGCCCTTTCTCTAAGAAGGTGTGGATGAAGGTAGGAAGATTGATTCAGAAGTCAGTAACATGGGAAGGGAGATCGGTTCCGGAAGCTTGGCAAAGATGGTGGCAACTATATCCTGAAGGAAACCTGTGAAACCTTCCTCTTATTATCGCTTGGGGCATTTGGATAGCAAGGAATAACTATATATTTATGGATCAGACTTCTCCTTGTGAGATTATTGCAGTTCGATGTGCGTCAGTCTACACAAGTATTCACGAGCCAAATAGAGAAAACATCCCATGACCAGTAAGAGAGGAGTATATTAAGGAAGGAATCCCCTGGGCATATTCCGATGGGGCATCCCAAAATAATAGTAGTGGAGCGGGCCTGGTAATCTACTTAGATCAGAACAGATGTCTTAAAACCTCGGTGGGACTGGGGAATGGAACAAACAATTTTGCAGAATTATCAGTGCTCAAACTACTTCTCTGTTGACTTACCCATTTACGCATTCGCACAGTTTAGATCTTCGCAGACTCTCTGAATATCATTAAATGGTTCAATGAAGAGAGCAGATGTTAGAATTACATTTTATCACCCTTACTAGAAGAAACAAAACACTTAAAGCATTTTTTTAATGTCTTTTATTTATGCCATATCTACAGGGAACACAATGATGCAACAGACCAGCTTTCTAAAACGAGTTTGCAACAAGATTTGGGAAGTTGGAGGATATAGGATGAGGACTAGGGTGAGATTCTTGTGTCAGATCAACCACCATATTCATAGTCTTTTGTTGCTGCCACACTGTCTTTATATCGGACAACGATTTTGTTTTACTTTTATATATGTATGCTCAAAACATTATTATTATTTTGCTTTTAGTTTTTAGACTTATAGTTGATGACACTCCTGTTTGGGTTGTTTTCCTCATTGAGGAGGTATGGGGGTGACTCAACAAACAGATATGATGCTGAACTTTTGGACATATTTTGAGTTTTTTGTAAAAACTGATCAAAGGGGATATTTTCCTCTTAAAGAGGAGGCTTGATTAACAATTGATCAGTGAAATTTTCAGATTTGAAGGATGACAGCTCTTTACATCATCCTGGAAACTCTATGATCATAAAATCATACAGTAAAATGAATGCTCAACGCATATACTATGTAACTTTTTATACATGTTAATAAAAAGTTCGATTTTTTCTCAGGAAAAAAGTATAAATAGAAATTGCTTTAGCCATTTTTTTTGCAATGTTGCTAA
>APFE031483981.1:0-12840 GCA_000404065.3 Pinus taeda | reverse complement strand
TACATTGTTATTTAAATATTATTAATATATGCCATACTTATTGCATTGTTATTTAATAATTATCAATATATATCTTATTTATTGCATTGGTGTTTAACACCCTTAAATATATACAATATTAATTACATTGATATTATATTATATATGCAATATTTATTAAAATTTTACTTATAATTATTCAACAAATTCTCCCATTATAGTTATACATTTTTATTATATGGACATTCAATGCTTTACATGTTGCTTTTATCATTAAACATTCAAAAACCTCTCACCAAATAAATCCGAATTTTTCTATATATTTGATTATGACATTGCAGTTACAAGGTAAGTTGTTAAAACTCTCTAAAGACATTTAACCTTTATATAAACATTTTATCTTACTCCATAGCATAATTTTAACAAACCCCTTAGTGGTGACTCCAAACTATCCCAACAATACTCTGTTTATTTACAATGGCTATATTTTACAATCTTTTTATAAGCAACTATATATACTATAAATTATTTTAAAAAAAAGAACTTTTTATAATGCTTTACATGTTGCTTTTATCATTAAGCATTCAAAAACCTCTCACCAAATAAATCAGAATTTTTCTATCTATTTGATTATGACATTGCAGTTACAAGGTAAGTTGTTAAAACTCTCTAAAGACATTTAACCTTTATATAAACATTTTATCTTACTCCATAGCATAATTTTAACAAACCCCTTAGTGGTGACTCCAAACTATCCCAACAATACTCTGTTTATTTACAATGGCTATATTTTACAATCTTTTTATAAGCAACTATATATACTATAAATTATTTAAAAAAAAAGAACTCATATATGTTATAGAGAGAGAGAGAGAGAGAGAGGAGGAAGGAGAGAGAGAGAGAGAGAGAGAGAGAGAGAGAGAGAGAGACATTTATCATGGCGATAATGTAACGCAGTAACCCAAAATATTGCATGCTTATTTCAACAAGCCTCACCACTGGTGATGAGGTTCATCGATAGGTATATCATAAGGGTCACAATGTCATCCTTCAGCTTATTAAATAATCTTTTTCTCACATTTATCTACAATTTTTGTTATGTTATGCTTAGTGTGAGGAGTAAGAGATGTGTTGATATGTCATGTGGCCTACTGTGTGTTAAATGCAGGAATTGGAGCAATTTTGAGATGATTTGAGTGCAGGAGCTTGAAGTAAACATCAAAGATAGATTCTAAGAGGTTGTCCACCTCCTTAACTCCTCAAATTATAAAAATATCACCACTCTATATCTCATCAACTAGAGGTCATTGGCAGCCAAGCAGGTCGAGATCATTGGCAGCCAAGTTAGTGCAGTTCAAGGGAGATATAGATCCACCTATTCTTGAGTTAGGGTAACACACATCACTATTTTCTAGGGAGTTGTTGGTAGCTACCCTTTTGTATAAATAAACATGCTAAGGAACTCATTAGGATTCGAAGTTTTATTATAGCTAAGAGGCCATTGAGTTGAAGCACTTGTGACGGTTATTTTGATGATGTATTTGTCATTTCTTGAATGATAATGAGAATTTTTATATTGATCCATCACTGAGTTAGTTCAGAGGATTGAAGCTCTTGGGTTTGGGCCCAACGCTAGCAGCCTAGGTCCCTCTTGTGTACTTATATTTCTCTTAGACTAGAATGTTGATTAGTTGCTGCAGTTTAGTAGAGTTTATTTATATTTCTTTTAGCTTAGAATGTTGATTAGTTGTTACAGTTTGGTAGAGTATAATCCTTCAAAAAGGTTGTGACTGTGATCCCTATCTCATCTCTCTCATGGGAGCGTGATTAGAGGACCCCACCATCATAGCCCAAAAACAGTGTGTGATTTCCTGTTTGTGATTTCTTGGAAAGTTTTACATTTGATATCTTGCTTCACATATGTTTGTTGTAGCTTAGAAGGTAGTTAATTGCATAGATCAAGTTCTTAGCATTTGTTAGATAGTTTTAAATTCAATTCACCTTTTCCACCCTTAATTGGAATATTTTGCAAATGAAAATAGGAACATGTGCATATGATGTTGTATGGTTGTTGGATCTGAAGGTAAGGAATCCTTCCACCAACTCCATTTAGGAATTCTCCACCCTCTTTTTATGCATGCCAACACATGTTCTTGATCTCTATTTTTGGTCACCACGAGCAACTCTCTTAGCCCAAAGCTGGTGGTCCTGAAGTGTTGGACTTAGCTATGAATGTTGATCACGTTCTCTACATTTGTCACAACCTTCATTTAGATTTACATTACTTTATCCCATCATCCTTACCCTCCAAACCCTCTCAGCCAACTTCTTATAACATTTCAAGACTTCTTGTAGCACTACAGAAATCTTGCAGCACACCTGTAGCAGCGTCGTTTGACCTTGTTTTGACCTATAGTGATAGCATAGCTTAGTTTAGGAGTAGGTTGAACCCTAAGCTTGGATTTCATGACCAAAAGTACCACCTACGTCATTCCCTTCATTCCTTTCTCTTCCCTGCAAGAGTGAATATCATTAGTTCTTTCATTCTGAAATTGGAAATTAGGACCCTACGTAATCTACAAGTGTGAATTAGATAAAAAATGCATGAATTATTGAGTTATGAATTGGTAGGAATATTTTTTGTTTTCAATAAAGCCTAGTAGATAGATGATTGATTTCAAATTAGAGTAGTTTCCTTTCTGCAGTTAGCATTATTCTTGAGTTTTTCATGAATGGAATCAGTAACATTTACAAGTTGACAACATTTACAATTTAGAGTTGAAAATAATTTACCTTCTCTGCACTAGGACTAGCTTTTACATTATTCTTTCAATAGTTAATCTCCTTTATGTTCAGTAGAGGAATGTTCTTAGAGCCCTAATGATTAAGTGACCTAGTTGAGGGTGGCATGAGTAGAATTCATCTATTGTGTATATAGCATTGCCACCTCAAATTTTGTACGAACCTCAGGTTGATAAGTAAAGTTGAAGAGCCTTTGGAAGTTGCAGCACTCTTGGTGCAATACCAGGGCTCACCACATTTTGGCTTCATTCTCGGGGAGGTGTCTAAGCATATGTTATTTCTACTTTTCTTTCTGTTTTGCATTCAGTTTTGAAAAAATCACATAAAAGGAAAATAATTTTTTCCATGCCTCGTAGGAGTTGAGACATTCTAGGAAAATTCTTTCCAAATACCCACACACCATCAAATAGTCAACCTTCACTCTTCTTCGGTGACTGTCAAATTCCCTCTCTGACTACAGGGGAGTTATAAGACCCCTTAGGTGAACAGCCTGAGATTTTTGAAGAACCTGTTCAGGAAGAGAAAGAAGAACAAACCATTATAACCACACCATATCTAAAAATAGGAATGAAGAGGTTTTTCCCATCAGAGAAACTAATGGAGATTCTAGGATGAAGAATATAAGCCCATCTTTCCTTCCTCACTTCCATGTCTTGACTTCTGAGGAACCTGATACTCTCATGTTTGAGTTTGTTGTTATCTGTAGGACTTATGACTATACCTATGATGACAAGAAGATGAAGTTATTCCCATCTACCCTTAATGATGCAACCTTGACCTGGTTCATGGGTCTACCTAAAGATAACATCACTACCTGGGCTCAAATACAATAATTCTTTAACAACAAGTACAAGAACTATTGTAGGTCCAAAGACACCAAAGATTAAATATTTAAAATGACTCTTAGACCCGATGAATCCCTGGAAGACTATGAGGAAAGGTTCCATCTCAGTTATAGGAGGGTCAGATGCACCCTTGATCCTGAATCACTCAAGTTAGTCCTTCTTAGAGGAATAAGGGAGGACATACTGGAAACCCTCAACATGTTGTCTGGGGTAAACATCTATCGGCTACCCTATGAAAATATCAAGACAATATTCAAAAATCATTCTAGGGCTTCTAATAAGAAGGGTAGGGCTAGTCAAGCTTTGGTCAGTTCTTCTCCCTCCACAAAATCCATCAAGAATGAAATTGGGAACATGTTGAAGGACTTTAAAAGTGAACTAATGCATACATTTTCCCTGGAAATGGACACCATACATATCAAGAGGAGATAAGAGGAAGAAGAGAGAGCCTTAGCTATCTTTTTCCTTAAATGCACTAGAAGGCACCCTAGAAATGAATGTCCATTAAATGTTATAGATGTCTACTCAATCTGTGAGGAAAACCATTCCACAGATAAGTGTCCTTCTTTGCCTGGATTGAAATTTGTATACCAAGGGGCATAAGGTGGGGCTGAACAAGCCTATTTCATTAATTAAAGGAGGCCTCAAGGCCCTCATCCATACCATCAAGGCATGCAAGGTGCATCCTACTCTTATTACAATCCCAACCAGAATGCACCCTTGCCACCTTGGTACTCTTCCACTCATCCATCATGGTCCACACCTTCTCCTTGGCCTTATGCACCTCATTAACCTCCCAAACCTGTCAATCAAACATTTCAGCCATATGCTTCTACACATCCTCAGTGGAATAATCCATCACAAGGGTGGAGGACTCAACTCAACTAACCTCCCACTTTAATATCTCCACCTCCATATCAGCCACAACTTGTTCAGCTTGCTCCACCCAAGCAACCTCAGATGCCTCCTCAACCTAATTTGAACCTGAACAATAAGAAAGCACAACAGGTCTATATTGGAGAGACATCTTACCCTGCCTATGTTGTGGAGATTCAAGAAATCAACCTCAGGTCTGGAAGAGTGCTCCCAGATAACCAACCTCCATATTCACCTGAGGAGCTTGAAGAGGAAAAGGAAGAGAGTAACCCTCAAGTAAAACGACCTCGTTTTCCTGAGAGATTGATCGATGCTAACCAGCACACCCTAGAAGAGACTCAACTTCTGGGAGAATTGGAGAACCTGTGTTTTAAAATTCCACCCCTCCAAGCTATCATGGATGTTCCCATCTACAATAAGATTATAAAAGAGAAATTCTTCAAACATCCTGGGAGGAGAGATAAAGACACCCCTACCATCAATGTTATTGGTCAATTATCTGATCTAATGCTGGGAAGAGTGATTTTCCCAAAATATCTAGATCAGATGTGCACATTGATGGCATCGTTGTCCCTCACACCTTGATTGATCTTGGGGTTACCATTAATGTGATGACTAGAGAAGCCATGCTCAAGCTAAACCTCCAAGGATCCTTGAGAAAGACCACCACAATGTTGCAACTTCCAAATAGGTCAACAGTGGCTCCCAAGGGAGTTGTCGAGGATGTAATGGTCTATATTGACTCTTGGGAGTATCCTACTAACTTCCTAGTTCTCCAACCCAAGATCAAATTCAATGGTCATCCTCTCATCCTTGGAAGACCATAGCTAGCCAGTGTTGATGCTTAAATAAGTTGCAGGGCTGGGAACATGACCATTAAGAATGGGAATTTGTCCAAACAATTGGTATTGAACCCTCCTGCTCAGCCATCCATTGAGCATGACTTACCCCTGTGATTGGAGGAGCAGGAGGAAGATGAAGTGTATCATACAACATCCCATCCAATCTATACCCTAGATGTTGTTATAGGAGGGGGGGAACCTAATGAAGGTGACCTCATTGACTAAATCCTCCAGAACCATCCCCCCAACACCATGCCTCTTGATGAGCTTGTGAAGGAATATGGGGGTAATCCTTGGATTGAGTTATGCCTAGTGAAACCAATTCCTGCACATGTCAAAATGGTAGAATTTGGTCCATTTAGAACATTGAATCTTAACCCCTCTCTCTCAGCCCACTAAAAAAAGAAGTTGTGCAACATGCTGAGAGAGCACTTAGATGCCTTTGTTTGGAGCTATAAATAAATGAAAGGGGTGCATCCTTCAGTGTGTACTCATCACATCTACATCAAGGATGGATGCAAACTTGTGCACCAACCTCAGAGGAGAATGAAACCAGCCCTCAAAGACATGGTAAAGGAAGAGTTTCAAAGTTTGTTGGAGGCAGGGTTCATATACCCCATCTAAGATAGTGAGTGGGTATCCCCTCTAGCTTTGGTCCCAAAGAAGAATGGGATGTGGAGGATCTGTGTGGATTACATGGATCCGAACAAAGCCACTGAGAGAGATCATTTCCATTTACCTTTCATTGATCAAGTTTTAGATGGTCTTGCAAAGAAGAATTTCTTCTATTTCCTAGATGGATTCAATGGTTACAATTAGATCCAGATCATCCTAGAGGAAAAAGACAAAACTACATTCACATGTCCTTGGGGTAACTTTTCTTATAGGGCCCTTCCTTTTAGATTATGTAATGCCCATGCTACTTTTCAAAGGGAAGTTCTAAGCATCTTTGCTGAGTTGTTCCATGACTCTATAGAGATCTACATGGATGATTTCACTCCCTATGGGTGTGACTTCCCGGAGGCTCTCTCTAACATGGGGAAAGTTATGAGGAATTGCATTGAAATGAACCTCTCGCTTAGTCCTAATAAATGTGAATTCTTGATGAATGCACGGACTATTCTTGGCCATTCAATATCTCAGGAGGGAATACAACTGGACCCAAACAAAATTGCCATCATAAAAAGGGTCCCTACTCCTCAAAAGCAGAGGGATGTTAGGAGCTTCTTAGGCTCAGCTGGATATTATAGGAGGTTTATCAAACACTTCATCAAATTAGCTGCACCGTTGTGTATATTGTTGGCAGGGATCAGAATTCTATTGGTTAGATAGCTTCCAAGAGGCCCTAGAGGTCTTGAAAGACAAATTAACCACTGCACCCATACTTAGAGGCCTAAATTGGGATCTTCCCTTTCATATCCATGCTAATGCATCCGAAAACGTTGTAGGAGAAGATTTAGGCCAGATAGAGTATAAGTTACCTTATGTCATTTACTTCATTAGTAAAAAAATGTCTAAGGCCGAATTGAACTACACTATAACTGAGAAAGAACTCCTAGTTGTTGTACACTCTTTGAAAAAGTTCAGATGCTACATCATTGGATATCAATTTTTTTTGCATACTGACCATGCAGCTATCAAGTACTTAATGAACAAGCCTGATGTGAATTTTAGAATTATTAGATGGTTGCTACTATTAAAAAATTTGATTTAACTATCATTGGTAAGTTAGGTAAACAAAATGTAGTTGAAGATTTTTTGTCTAGACTTAGTTTTCCTACAGGTGATGAACGGATGGTTGACAATCAACTTCCATGTGAGCACTTGTTTTCTATCTCAGTTATCTCTCCATGGTTTGTTGACATAGCTAACTACGTAGTTGCTGCAAAATTCCATCCAAATTTGTCATCCAGAGAGAAGAGAAGAATTGTAAGGAACAGTTCCCCTTTCACTTGGATTAGGGGCAATATCTTCAAGATGGGACTAAATCAAATCTTGAGGAGATGTGTCAAGGAAAAGGAAGCCTTTGACATCCTCTCAGCCTGTAATGTTATGATGGGCCCTGTGGAGGTCACTTTTTTGCCAAGAAGACAACTTTCAAGGATTTGCAAGCTGGCTAATACTGGCCCATTCTCCACCAAGATGCAAAAAGATACACCAGTAGATGTGATCAGTGCCAAAGGATGGAGAAACTTACCCCAGAGAATGAAATGCCCTTACAACCTTAGGTGGATTGGAGCCATTTGAAAAGTGGGGCATGGATGTCATTGGGCCAATTGATCCACCATCATGCCAAAAAAAGTACATCATTATGTGCACTGGTTATTTGACAAAGTGGGCTGAGACAAAAGCTATCAAGGTAGAAACAGAGGAGAAAGTGGTTGATTTCTTAAGGGAGAATGTGTGATACAAATTTGGGTACACCAGAGAGATAGTCACCAATCAAGGATCTCAATTCACATCACATCTGATCGAGAATCTGTTAAGGTAGCATCATATCAATCACAAAAAATATATTGTATATCATCCTCGGGCCAATGGACAAGTAGGGGACAAAAACAAGGAATTAAAATGAGTCCTCACCAAAGTTGTGAGTAGTAGTAGAAAGGATTGGGCGGAAATATTAGTGGAGGCCACTTTGGCCTATAACACAACTTGGAAAACAACTACTAGTTTTACCAATTATGATTTGGTCTATGGAAAGAAGGCTCTACACTATATTCAGTTTGAGTAATATGCTTTGATAATGGTATCCCAATTGGATTTATATGTCACCAAAGCACAAGAGGAGAGGGTTTCCAATTAAATGGCTTGGATGAACTCAGAATATAGGCCCTGCTATACACAGAAGTTATCCAATTGTAGAGGAAGGTCTAACATGATAGGAATATCAAGGACAAAGTCTTTCAAGAAGTGGATTTGGCATTTCTATATGACTCTAGGTTAAAGGAATTCAAAGGAAAATTGATGACAAGATGGTTAAGCCCATACCTGATAGAGAAATTCCATGACAATGGAGTTGTTCAAATTAGGACCATTGAAGAGGAAGGGATTCCCTTTCTTGTCAATGGCTATAGATTGAAGGTATATAGAAAGCCTATGTCCAAGGAAGAATCATTAGCACCATCAACAGAGAGGTGAATGTGATTTGAAGTGTCATAACTTCCAAGTCACAGCATTCCTAGATATTGCTTTTGTTTATGAAAAAAAGAAAAAAAATAATAAAAATCCTAGATGAAAACCTTTCTGAGGCATCTGAGGCCAACTCTTGGGTTAAAAACCTCCCTGAGGTAGCCCAAGAGTAAAAATAAGAAAGAAAAAGAAAAAATAAAAGATCCCTGCGTGAAAACCTCCCTTGAGGTGCTCAAGCCAGGCATACAGGTTGAAAAACTCTTCTGAGTCAGCATGTGTGTCCCTAAGAAAAGAGAAAGAAGAAAATATAGAAAAAACAAAGGGAAATTTCATGACAAGGAGCCACAACATTTTTTTTAATATTTTTTTTATCATTTTTCAAGTTTAGAGGACAATAGAGAATTTCAAGGCTACAGGGCCAACATCCTCAAGTATCCATCAACTTATCCCTCCATCCACTCCATATCCTCCATGAAACCCATGTCCTCGCCACTCTCCACCATCCCAGTGGCTTAAAAATCCAATTTCATGCCCTCTCTGGATTGTTACAAGAAGACTGTAATATCTACATGAAGATCCTGTAGCACTACAGGAAGGGGATCTAAATGATAAAATCACCAAGCATGACATTGCCAAAGTTAAATGAGGTCCTTCCACCTTTATCCACCTCTCATCCATCCTTCATACATCCTTGTTCACAAATAAATCAATATATTTCAAAACTAACCCTAAACCATGTCTCATCCTGAGAATTTCTAAAAAAACACAGAGTACATTCCCTCCTTTTCCACAACCCTACACTACTCAATCAAGACCGTAACATCATCCTCCAAGACCTATACACTCTTTATCATCACTACCTTGAAGTTAAAAGACTTTTGAAGAGAAGAAAAGAGATGCTACATGATTCTCTCGTAGCAACCTATGCAACCATTACAGAGAAGCCAGAAGCCTAGTTGAGGGGATGATACCATCTCATGAGGCACTCTCCCACTCCAAACAGGAATCTACAACAACAACACCAACATCTGGGATAAACACACATGAGAAAAGAAAATATATGCAGGAGTAGAAAAAGACAACAAGACAAATCCCTGGGTAACAGTACAAAGGTCTAGCACTAGAGCATGCATCGATCGAACATAAGGTAGGAACAAGTATGGAAACCTCTCATCTCCTCCCTATGTGTAAAATAATGAAAACTGTATGAATTTCAAGGTAAGTTATTTTTTATAAGTTGGAGGTGGCCAGTTAACTTGGCCACCCTTGGTTAGTGAACAAAAAGTGATTTATGAGTCATCATGCAACATGGGAGTGTCACATTAGTCAACATTAGATAACAGAGAGTGGGAGTTGATTACGAGGGATGAGGGAATGATCACTTGAAGTGGGACAAAGTTCCAAATGAGGAAAAATCGTACCTATGCCAAGTCATCACAACACTCTGAGCCCTGGCCCAAAATAGCATATAACGTACTGAGGCTCAAATTATCTTGCATCTACACTCATTTCAAAAACATTTAAGGTAAGGACAAGCCTGGGGATCCATCGAGGAGATTCGAACCTTACTCTGTCATTTTTACAGGAGGAAGTTATAGGAAGCTACAACAAGCTACATGAAGCCCAAAAAAATTACTACAAGAAGCCTCCAAGGGTGAAAGAACACTACCAAGGGTCGATTTGGTCTCCAATTATCATCATCCTAGGAAACGTGGTGAAAATTAAGTGGCCTCTCTCATTCATCTGTCCATAATTTACATGTTGGTGCACCTTGAATTCTACAAGTAATATCAGTCATCTTGTGAATTAAAATAATTTTTCTGGCTATAGAATAGAGGTAACATACATAATGGTCATCAACTAGAGATTCCATCCCTCTGTTCCCATTGAATTACATAACAGATCTATTACAGGAAGCAACCCTCCTACACTTAATTGAAAACAAAGGAAAATATGGGAGGGGGTTCAATAGAAGGGAGATTACTGACACTAAAACAATTCACCTTCACCCTCATGCATTATAAATTTTTAACAAGGCATTAGTGGTTAGGTTTCTTTGAGCTACTGAAAGGATATGATGATGACATTACCTATGAATTTTCCATGGCCTTAAACACTCAGAAACAATTAAGTGCCACCACTGTAGCAAGGGGATTACACATTTCCATCAGTCCTAAGCTAATTAGCAAGGTGAAAACCATTCCCTTAGGGATCCAATGGAGGAGAGAAGACAAGAGAAGTAGTGCCATTACCAAAAATAACTTCTTCACTATTGATGAGAAACCTATTGAAGATAAGAAAGGAGTCAGGAGGGAAAGCCTACCCTATCCCTGGGATGAGGTAGCCTGCCATATCCTCAAGTTCATCTCTTGTGAAGGAATACTGATTGTAGTCTATGGCTACCGTTTTAGATTTCTCCATGAACTAAGGTTTCAAGCATAATTACCCCTAGCCCAATGACTCAGTGTACCTTATTTCCTCCTACAATCCATCAAGGACACGAGACAAAAGGTGAGAGAGGGAAAGCACTAACACTTAGGCCATCATGGCCTCATTAAACTAATAGTGTAATATGCTTTGAATTAAATAAGGATCCCTTTCCTCTGGTCCAAATTCAGAGATATGGATAGAGAAGCCTTCATTAACACTCAAACCCTCACACCAGGTGAGACCCTAGCCTCTAGTGCTGGAGGAAGAGAATGGAAAGAAGAGGGAGAAGAGGCAGAGGAAGAAGAGGCAAAGGTAGAGAAAACAAAAGAAGAAGAAGTAGTAGAGAAAGAAAAATATGAAGAAGAAGAGGAAGAGAAGCAAGAACAACCAAGCCTTGAGAAAACCACTGCATCTAGAGAGGAAGAGGTATCCTCAGAGCAAAAAATTTTGTCTCCAGGGCCCACTGAAAAAGAGGTAGATGCCACCTTAGCTACCTTGAGCACACCAATCAAACCTAAAAGGAAAAGGCAGAGGAAAACTCCCCTCTACTTCAAAACCATGAAAAGCACTAGGATTAAATAGGGGAGGTCTCAATATCCCACAAAGGCCCCTATTACAATTGAGAAATCCTGAAGTAAAAAAGAGGAGCTAGGACCCACTAAAAGGAAAGTTGAGGAGGTCACCTCTCCTAGAACAATATCAAAGACTCCCATAGCATATGTAAGGAAACCTACCACTATATCATCCTCCTCTAAACAACCCAAGGTACCTACCACACTCTAATAAAAGGAAAGGGAAGCTACAAGAAAAATAGAGCATGCTACAGGAAAGACAGAGCATGCGTTGGGTCCCTATAATACTAGTGATTACCCCATTACTATTGTAGTTGTACCCCTTATTAATATTGTTGTGCCCCTATTGTCCCCATATTGTTATTACTGGGTCCCATAGAATCCCTCTATTGTTCTTTTTGTGGCTTTATATTATTATTATTAGGTCGGCTGGGTATTGTGACTCCTTAGACTCCTATATATAGAAAGGAGGTTTTGTCATTTGTATCATCCAAGAATTGTTCATTTATGTAATGTAAAGGAGGTTGCCCCCTCGAAGAGGCTGAATTCTAAGGCGTTGATCTATCTTTTCTATCTTTTCTTGAGTTGGTTTCAATAACATTTGGTATCAGAGCTTTGGATTCTAGGGTTTCGCTGCTCCAAACAGGTCATCGTGGCATTTTCGCTATAAATTTTTTTCTGCGACATTTCAGAAGCTAAAAAAAAATACCATTTGAGAAGACATCACACTGAATCTCAGGTCCGAATTTCAGATCTTTTCGCACTATATTTTCGGATATATGAACTAAGGAAGTTTGTCCTTTTGCAGAATCTTGAATTACATTCAAAACAAGTGACCTGGGGAAAATCGTCATAACTTTCTGTCTGAGCATTAGATTGAAATTTCGTAAGAAGGTACAGAAAGAGGACGGAATGTAGTTTTTTGTATATATTTTTTAGAGCCAAAAGTCAAAACAGGGACACATGGCACGTCGTACAATTTCGCTCTACTGAATTAGTCTATAAACAAGTCACTGTGGGAGATTTGGCATAACTCTTCATTGGAGAATCCAATTGGGGTTAGACTGGTGGCATTGGAAAGAGGACACAGAGGGATACCTCAGGTCGCAATTTCAGAATTGGACGATCCGAAATTACAAAGATACATCAGAGGCAATATCGAGCTCCTACAAAGTGAAAAAAGGTGTGTATATTTTTTTAAATGTTTGCTTACGCTTGGTTTGAAAAATTATTTTGAAGGAATTCAAAGCGCATAGTGAAGCATTATTATCAGTAATTGATGCCCCGAAGAAAGAAAATGGAAACACCTAGTAGGCAACCTGAAAGCTTTAGCATGACTCATGAAGAAGAGGAAGAAATGCA
>APFE031483978.1:0-21360 GCA_000404065.3 Pinus taeda | reverse complement strand
AGGGGCTGGAATGCAAACTTGTACACCTTTGCATGGCGTACACCTATCACTCTAGCTGAATCAGCTGGAGTGCCCCTGGGATACATCAACAACTGTCCTCCCCTGAACAGTACCTCATAGCCTCTGTCCTCCAAAGCTAAGACGGATATGAGGTTCTTCCTCATCCCTGGCACATAAAGAATATCTGACACCTTCAAGGGAGGCTTGGACTCCCTCTGAAATGTCAGTGTCCCCACACCGACTGCTCTAACAATTCTATCATCATCGAGTACTACCTCTATATCAGTGCCACTCTCTGAAAGCTCAGAGAAGTACTCACTGACTCCTGTCATGTGACGTGAATCCCCACTGTCCACATACCAGATACCTAAAGATGCTCCACTAATCGAGGAAAAAGCATGCTCCCTCTGAACCTGTGTGGCAGCCTGCACTAGAGGACTCATACGCAGTGAACCCAAACTCCCGGTTAAAACGAACTGCAAAAGTCCTCAACCTCTACTGAAGCTGCCACGCTCTGGTTCTTCCCCTTCTTCTTCTTGTTCTCCGGACACACAACTGCATAGTGTCCCATCTTTTGACAATTCCAACATTTCACCTTGGAATAGTCCTTCTGTGTGTTTACCTGTTTACCTTTACCTTTGCCTTTGCCCCCACCACTGCTTGTGAAAGCCTGCTTCTTCCCTTTGCCTTTCTTGCCTCCTGCCATCAGTGCTACATCCTCATCCTGCTCAACTGGCTTGGCTGCCCCAAGCTGACCTTTCCTGATCTCTGTCTGAATGCAATCATCACGAAACCTCTCCCATGTGGGAAGGGTCTCACGTGCACAAACCCCATCAGCAAAGTTCATCCATGAACGGAGGAGGCCATTCACTGCAATCCGCACCAACTCAGTGGGTGGAATGGCCTCTCCAAATGCTGCCAACTCATCTCTCACATTAGTAATCTTTGTGAGATATCCAACTGCACTATCATTACCCATCTTAATGTTCTTCAGCTTCTCCTTTAGGACCATTTTTCAGTTCTCATTGGTACTCTGGTAGAGATTGGACAATGTTGTCCACATCTCATGGGCATTGCTCTTTCCTCTCACATGAGGAATGCAATGGTTTTTGACTCCGTCTAGAATCAACCTTTTACCCTTGTTGTTCTTTTTATTATACTCAGCCAACTGAGTAGCATCAGTAGGCACAACAACGGGGTTCTATGTGGTATGCACCATGATATCCCAGACTTCTGCCTCCTCAAAGATACTCTGCATTCTCTCCTTCCAAACGCTGTATTTTTTATGCCCATCCAGCCTATCCTCCACCCCCAATCCCAATGACATCCTGCTGTCCTAAAACTGAAAAATAGCACTGCTGTAGTAAAGATAAAACTGTTGTTTGTGAAAAATCAACTTGCTGGAATTTTCTGAGTGAAAAATCAGCAGGCTGTAATTTTCCTCCTTGCTGTCCCAAACTGCACTTTAGCGCTCAAGCTCTGATACCATGTAGAAATTTCTCATTTCCCAACCCGGTTTTCAGTTTCACCTTATTTCTCCCATATAGTTAAATGCCCTTTCCCATATCCATATATTCAACAACTGAAAAAATAAATTTTTGCTGAAAACACAAATTTTGGAAATTTTACAGAATGATGGAAAATGCAGAAATAAAAAATCAGCAGGTACAAACAGTCATTTAACACATTTGAACATAGTGATTTTTGGTCAATGTGACCCTGGAAAAACCCCCTACAACTCTTGGGGAAAACCAGTTCGAGAGCTCTTATTTATTTCTGAAAATGCCTCTTTTTATAGTGAGAAATATTCAGCAAAAAATCAGCAAGCAAATTTACAACTTATCTCTTTTCCCATGCTTCACAGCAAACTGGAAATTACAGCAAACAGGACAGCAATAAACGCTATACGGCCTCCTCGATTTTCATGCCCACTTTCAGCATTAAATTTTGTTGTACAGCCTGCATTAAATGCACTGTATGGACTGCAATAAATGCATTGTATGGACCTCGATTTGCGTGCAGAAAAAACATCAAACTGCTCCTCGATTTCTGTGCAAACCAACTGTATGGATTTCTAAAATATCATGCCAAAATCAGCCTTTCACTGTGTGTTGAATCAGCTGTACAAATCTGCTCAACTGTTGCCTTAGAATATGTGCCAAATTGTTGTCTCCTTCTCCTCCTTGTCCAGAAATCTCCCTTGCTCTCTTGCTCTCCTTCTCTCAATCTGCTCACGAAAGAATGAATGGTCTCTTGCCTCCTTTTCCTCCTTTAATCTAATCCTAAGTGACTTTTGGGTAACCTCTAAATCCAATGGCTGAAATAGATTGAGATCTAGGGCTGAGATTAAATGCTCATTTAAATCTCACTTTTTATTTTTTAACTCACCCCACTTTAATAAAAACCCACTTAGTCATTGATTTCCAAAGTCACTTTTCTTTTCTAATTTTACATTAACTTTATTAAAGTCACTTTAAAATTAGACTTTAGTAACTTTATCACTTAAAGTCCCTTTTAAATTAGATTTAACTTTATAAAAATTATAAAGTTACTTTAGGAGAAAATTTAAATTTTTTTGGACACTTTTCTCTAGGCCAAAGATCAAAGCCTTAGGGAACCACCTGCCCTCCGGTACCAAATTTCAACATTTTCGCTCCCAGAACAAGGGGAGCGACGCTGCCAAAGTCGCTACCTGTTTTGGCAGGAAGCGCAAATTTTTTATTTTTATTTTTTATTTTATTTTTATTTATTTTTATTTTTTTTTTGGGAGAACGTGCTCCCGAGCCGCTCCCGCCCGGAGCGGGGATTGGGAGTGGGTTTGGGTTGGTGCGCTCCCCCGCAACACTGTACATAACAAAGGACATAAAGTAACCTAGACTCCCTTTCAAGGCTTATACAAATGCTCAAAGAATCTAGTATACCTCTACCTCTTATGAAACTCATCCTTCAACTCCTAAGTTGACTAGTTATGGCCATCAACAAATATATAACTCAGACTCCAATTCTGAGGGAAACTCAACTGGCTAGGGATCCCAAACTCAGCCTCAACAAGATTGACATCGTGGTTTTGCATGCCCAATACACAGAGAAAACCCATGGCCTCTATTCCACTAAGAAAATCAACTCGTCCAAGCCCAGAACTTGGCACCATGGTTCTGCAGGACTAGTGTTACCCGCCACCTATGGGGTAGTGTATATAGGAGAAAAAGATTCTCCTAGACGGTCCTCAACCAGCAGCCAACAGCCCTTTGCAACCCCAGATAGCTCGATGTGCCATTTTCTCTGCCACCTGAGCCAGCCATGTGGTCCCTTGCCCATTTGTTATGAATGTATGTTTGAAGGTGGGCCTCTCGACCCTAAAGGTATGACTTTTCATTGGTATAGTTGAGTAGTTTTCCTTACTTTTCATGGGAAATTTTGGGCATGAATTGGTGGGGGGATTTGATGGAAAGAGTGGGTTAGGTTGGTATTGTTGTCTCCATTGTCGATCTCGTGGTTACCCTCGTATCCTAGTCTCGTGGCATCTCCTTTACTAGCCATTAGCTTTAGGGTTGGCACTACATGGGAAATCTCGTTGTGGTTACATAGTCCCACTTCCCAACACCACCTATATTGCTCCCTCCACTCATTTGAGCCCCATTCATCTCTTTTCCCATCTGAATCCACATGTGTCCACTAGGTCCACATGGGTTAGTCTCCCCTTCTCCTTGTCCACACCATGGGTTGGGTCTGGAATAACCCCAGAGTTTGATGCAGCTAAAAAGAAAGTAAAAAGCATAATTTGGCCACTCTCAACAAGAAATGTACCACAAAATGCAAAAGACGGTTGGGACATACAAATTTAGCACGTGGGAAAAAGTCGAACAAGGGCTCTACCCCTTATGCATGGCCATCACCCTTGTTAGTATGGGCCCTAGATGAGCCCTCTCCATCATTAAAGATCCCATGATTATCCCAACCCTTGGTGGGCGATGAACTGCCCCACCTCAAGGGGGTATCCACTGCTACATATTGCACATCATGCTCTCCATCCTGTGGAGCCCCAAGTAGTTATGAAGAAGAAAAATCAATCAAAGGCAAAAGGCATATGAAGAAGTGTGCAAAAACAAAGGCCGAGGTGACTCCTGCACGATTTTCTCCCTCCTACATTCATATACCCAAGTGTGGGCTTCCCTTGTTATAACTACCCAATGCACCTTGACATGTGATCTGGATGTTTCCCCTTATACCCACTCCATTTCATCATTATATCATCTAATAGGGTCCTTGGTTAACCCCCTATTGAGATTGGAGACACTTGTACATGTCAAGGGCATGCCACCATCAAGTGTGATGAGCCTCATAAATGGGTAATTATATGGGCTCATTTTATCTCTTAAACTAGTCAAATCAACCATTCTCTTAGCTTATTGTATGATTTTTTGATTATATTCATGCTTATAGAGTGAGTTGAGTTAGTTATGATGCCATGTGGTCTAACATGTGTTTAATGCAGATTATTGATGAGTTTTGAGGTCAAACTCAAGGATCCAATGGACAAATGGCAGCAATAACTCGAAGTGGACAAAGGAAAGGACTTATAGGAGGGAATCCCCCTCATTTATTACTCCTCACTTCGAATTTCCCTTCATTCAACTCGAAGTACAAGCAGCCAAATCATGCACTAGAAGGCAATGGAGCAAGTGAAGGATGATTGATGATTATCTCGAGTTTTGGGAGCCAAGCCTCCCGGATTTTAAGGAAGTTGTTGATAGCCTCATTTGTATAAGTAGAGAGGCCTAGGGCCTCACTAGGGTCAGATTTTTGTTATAGTATTGCTTATGTAAACTCTGCTCCAACTTCAAGCTTATTATTTTGACAGTTCCATATAATCTTATTTTGGAAATAAAGATGGAATCCTTTTTAAGCTAGCACTAAGTTACCTCAGAGGGTTGAAGCTCTTGGGTTAGGGCCCAATCCAAGCAACCAAGCTCCTCTTTACTTATATTTGTATGTTTCATTTTAGTTTGTAGATTAGGTTGCCGTTAGATGTATTCCTTTTATGGTTAAGAATAGGTTGCTTTTGATGATTCAGTAGTTTGCTTCCATTTGTGCTTTCTATAGCAGGTTAAGCAGTGATAAGAAAATAAATTCAAAAGGCTAGCAACAGTGCCTTGGCCTCTCTTCCTCACTTTGGGACCATGATTTGAGACAAAGACCCTCTTGTTGCCCCAAAAACATAGATTTTTCTCATTCATAGAACTTCTAGTTTTTGCAGCTTCTTAGTGGTTGATAGTCTAGTTTTGCTTTGCTTCAAAACTTCTTCATCATGCTCACTTCTTTATTTACGATAGTATTCTTTCATGCTTTCCTTTCTTACAGCATTTCTCAGCATTTACTTTTCATGAATCATAGTTTAGACTGGTTTGATGCAAAACTCTATTTTTCTAGATCCACTTATTTCATTGCTTGCTTAATCTCAGTGGTTGATTGTCAGTTGTTTATGCAGCAGATATCTTCTAACACCAGATCAGCCTATCAGCCATCCCATCCTCCATCTAATCCATGCCCTACAGGTTGCCCAAGTCTCCTTTCAATTCTGCCTTAGTTTCCTGTATTTTCCATAGAATTTCTTCCTCTCTCCTTGAGCAAATCCAATCATCTTTCTCTCTCCTGATGATTCTTGGTAGACCCTAGGCGACCTAACACCTCATTCCACCCTTCATCTACCTTTTCCACCCTCTCTCACACCCTCAAAACAGTGAGAACTACTCTCAGCCTCCTCCTGTAGGCCTCCTGTAGAACGTTGTTTTTCCTCTTGTAGATTTCCTGTGTCCTCCTGTAGATTTTCCTGTAGACTTCCTTTTGAAAACCGAGTGTGGGAAAAGCTTCCAGAAGGCCACCTAAGACCTCCTAGGACCCATCCACACCATCCTACATCCTCTCAAATCCCAAAACCACCCTCCAACACCACCTATTCGCTGCCACATTCACAAATAATAAATTACATACATGTCAAATTCACATAAAATACATAAAAATCAAAAAAGATGTTTTTTGCTCATTTACTTCCAGCAATAGCTTAGTTAGATGTTGTTTACTTCTTTGAGTATGTAATAGAATTCTTTTCATGGTTTTCATAGTGCTTTCTGCAAAAGTAAGATTAGTTGGTTAATTTGGATTTACTTGGTTTTCTTTACATTTCAGTCTTCCTTTTTGCAATTAGATTAGTATCTGTAGAGCAGTCTTTTTTTTCTTTCATCACTTATAGAGCTTCTTCTAGAATCCATAGAAGTTGGCTTGAGCTCCTAGTGATCTTGTGTCGGCTGACCAAGTGACAACCTGCAGTAAGAACTAGTACTTGTGCATACATCACCATCACTTCCAAGTTTGTTACGAACTACCGGGTTGAAAAGAGTTAAAGTAGGCAGCCCAGGAGTTGTAGCATTATTGTTGCAATACTGATGCTCGCCAAAGTGCCCCATTGATCCCATGAATTGTAAGCATTATTACTTGATTATTCAAATGAATTTTTGTATTAGAGGGAAAGGGGATGGCATTGGATCTTATGCAAGATTGCAGGTGGGTCTTCACTTATGACTTCGTCTCCCTATACGAGGTCCTAGCCCCCCAAGAGAGCCACATTGGCACTAGTAGGGTGAGCATTGAGAGCCATGGACCTCCACCATAGCAGACAGCACTTCGTGGATCCCCAATAGTGTACATTGATTGCTCCTGTTCCACCTTTTGGATGAGGATGATGCACCTAGTCTACCATGCCCAGCGGGCTCCACAGTTGCATCACACACTTGGAAAATGCTCGAGGATGCCCCAACTGCAAATGGATGGTTTATGTCATCACTCCAACCCTTATAGATGGTCTACGAGCATATTTGATCCATTTGGAGACCCATGAGGTTGTTCTTGTGCCCCCACACCCACTTGGGAGCATCACAAGTTCTTGATTAGATAACAAGGGGCCACCGCCCTTGTCCACTATGCTTGGAGTCATTTTCTTCACCATGGCACCCCTTGGACTTCATCAGGCCTCCTCAAAGACCCAACGACTCACTTTGATGATCATTCGACCCTCTTGAGAGACTTATTCATGTATTATTGAGCTATTTGGTGGGCTTATCACCAAATGTTATTGTTATTTTGCACATTATTTTATTCTAGGGGATAAATTAGGTCAAATTTCGCTAAATTGAATTCATTAGACATGTATAAATAGATGATGAGCTGATTCATTCTCTCATAATCACTTCGATCGGATCATTCTCTCTTGTGAGATTTTCGCTATTCTTTTTGGAGGACAAATTGCTAAGGAAAGCTCTCATTGTCAAGATTGCACCAGAGCCAACCAAGAGAGGTATAAAAAGTCTCAGTATCCTAATGTTCATTTTGAATACAAGAAGAACATTAGAATACTGAGACTTTTTATACCTCTTTTGGTTGTCTCTAGTGCAATCTTGGCAATGAGAGCTTGCCTTAGCTCTTCCATCTTTAGTTTGACTACAGGATCAACTGGTAGTTATGAGTGCAAATAGAATGAGTTGGAGCTTCAGCCATTGATGGAAGGACAAGTTGTGACTCCAGTTATGACTGGAGAGAGAACTAGTTCGAACTCATTTAACTTGTCAACCACACGAGTTCTAATTTTGTACTTGCCAATTTTAGCATGGATCGAATCTATAAAGGAAGGACGACAGCACAAATATCATTATTGAGTGCACAAGTTTGTGTGAGATCTCTTTGGTTCTAGAGTGTGTATCTTGGAGGAGCTAGTGCACAGTATTGAGGATACTTCCTTATAGCAGATTTGCGCTAGGAATTAGGAGTTGCATCCTAAAGAATAGGAGGTCCTGTTTGCTAGGAAATAGAAGGCCTAGTGCGCACAGAAATAGGGCCAGGCAGAGAGTGTAACACCTCGGTCATTGTTCACCTTTATAGATATCACAATCTTATAGGCACATGGGCTAAGGGAAAAAGGGACGGTGATTTCAGGACTTGAGAGGATATTTCTACATAAACAGATTTTGTTGTTTAGAATAGGCCAGAAAGCTGACAAATGGCAGACAAAGGGACAAAAGGCCAAAAGGAATGAGGGTGATTGACCTGCAATGACTAACCAAGTAATGACAGGGCCAACCATCACAAAAATCTAAGTAAAGTATAGGTGGAAGATCTTTTATTGGTCCAGAGAATTTGGACCAGGCTGGACAATAACAACCAAGAAGCATAGTTTAAACAAGGATAAGGGGGAGAGTAGAGTTCTCTAAGGCGAGTGCTTCGAATTCTTTCTCAGGAAGCTGGGATCTGTTGCTGGAAGGGAGCCAATAGCAAGAATCAGTATAATGCTTGGGAGAGGACGTGATATTTTTTTATCATCACCAATCACAGATCTGGAAGTGCGTATGTCAATCACTGAAGCAAGTCTTCAAGGGAGAAGCATATCATGGTTGAGCACTGGAGATTGGTGAAAATTCCTTCAAGTGAGGATGGAAAACCTCTGGAGTCCCTTAGCTGCCAAGGTGGAGGTAGCTCATTAGGGTCCTGTCTTCTCAAGTCCTGGAAGTCAACTCGGGGGTGACAGCTGCATAAGGAGTCAATGGCAACTTGTCTAAGGTTGGGAGGTTAGTATTGTCCCAAATTGATTGCCCTGCTGTATTTAAAGAAGATGAAGCCTATGTGCAGTAAGACTCTATAAGATCTAACCACGTTATGTGTGGATCACTAGAAAACCTGCAGGAGTACAATGTGTATACTGAAGTTATAGGTATGGATGATAGGAATGTTGATTTATGTGTAGCCATGTTGATCCCTTTTCTAATTATGCATTTTTACTTCAGCAACATTTAGTTTCAAACTTGGGAAGTCAAAGATTGGTTCTTTGCGTGCTGGTGGCCTTATGTCTGCATACTTGTGTTGATTTTTTGGAGTCCTATCTTTAGACTTTTACACTTGAAATCTATGTGCAATTGTTTCAATTTCCGTGGCTCTTGTGTGGGCTCATTAAATTTTGATGTATTCCAGCTCTCTGCGCCATGGATGTTGCATTTCTTGATCGTGTTGGTCTTGTGTCTGCATACTTGCGTTGATTTTTTGGAGTCCTATCTTTAGACTTTTACACTTGAAATTTATACTTTCCCAAGGTTTGGCAGGCTGACTCACTTTCTATTATTTTACATTATTTTCAGGCGAACAACCCTTTGATTCGACCTATTACAGCTTGTGCTCCGTGCACTTCGCGGAACTTTTACAATATCATTACCCTAAATTGTGGGCTTTAAGCCCCAAAACCGTTACGTGGGGGATCCGCCACCCAAAAATCCCCCAACACAATCATCGTGACTCGTCCTGAGTCACTCGTTGGTGCGGCAAGACACGCTGCCAAGGCGTCGTGGTTTCACCATCCCTGCAAGTGATGCACTACGTTCTGTTGCTCTATCCTTGCTGCTTGCAAAACTCCTTCAAGCCACTGCTCCATTGCCTCTACTAACTTGCTCAATCGATGATGCTCATTTTGCTCTGCTCGGTTAACACAAAGCGACCCCTCATAGGATTTTAGCTCTAGCTGAGGCACCAAAGGCAACAAGTTGCCAATTTTTGGTCCACGATGCACGCTGTCTGCTGCACTTTTTGTTGCATTTTTGCAAGAGAGATGTTGCTGTCCGCGAGATCCCAATCTTCAAGGTGCATCAAAGACGAACTATTAACTGCAATTCTATCATTTGTCTCAAGATTCACCATCTTTTCCTTATCTTTCATGGATCTCCTGCTGGGCCGTGGTTTAGGCAGTGGCATCCAGACCAGTCTTGCTACTTGTCTGAGAATTTCCAATACATCCCCCACTGTTGGTGGTGAACTCGGTGCGGCGTCCGCAGCCATCGACATCACACTATCCCAAAGGTCCTATGTCTCTTTTGGCCATATTAAAGCCCCCGGGCTTACTCCTTGAGCGTCGATGTTCAACAGTTCCATGCCGACTGGAATGCATAATAGCTTACTTCCCCAGACACCATAGATTGTTTGGTGGATTCTCCACTGTGATTTATAGTCTTGTTGAAATTTAAATTCAACCGTTCCCTCCTTTTTTGGCGCATTAACGTTAGATTTACGGTAGATTGTGTCGGATCTGGCTCGTACTTCGTATCTTAATTTCCCGCATTGGGTTTTTCTGGGGACATTTGTACAAAAATAAATGTATCATGTGTTGTGTATTTCTTTCTTGCTCACTGTCTTGTTTCAGCATTTAATTTAATTGGTGAAGGCTGCAGTGTATTAGTTTCAATATTTGTTGTAGGATGCAATAAATAATTTGTTCAGTAATTTAACAAATAGAAGATACTTAATCAATTGCTACAGTAGAAATTTGGGTCTCCAAATTTTCACAACACCAACTCTCTACAAAGGGAAAGAGACAAACAAACACGATTGGAGAAAATAAGGGAGACAGTGACACTGTTGAAGCACCATTGAAGACAAATGGTGGCAATGTCCATGCAAAGAAAGTAAGGTCACAAAGGTGGAAGAGTTCTTGAAATGCCTATGAATGTAGGAGGCAATAACGACAAAATGTATCTAACTATGGTGCAAGTGTTGTGAGGACTAGTGAAGCACCAACAAAGATGAGATCTAGAAAACTAGCACAACAACAAATGCTACAAGAGGCAACACTAGCATGGAACAGGAAAGGTGATGAGTTTTGATGATGCTAGTGAGGTATAATTGAAGAAAGAAATCCTTAACACCAGTACATAGCTGGGGAAGGAAAGACAAAATGAGAATGAGTCACTCGAGCTATCCCACTTCATTATTGGGCTACAACGTAGACTACCCATCAAACCTTCTTGCTGGGAATTACACATATTCTCAATTGTTACTAATTCTTCTCAATGCCTCGAGTTTCTTAAACGCATAAGAATTATTTCCACAAAGGTTCCATTTCCATAATTCAATTCAATGTAGACATGGTATGATAGAAACAAGCCTAACTACCATGGAGAGAAAATATTAGCTAGTATATGAAAATAAATGTCAAGATGCAATATAAGAAAACAATACCTGCACTTACAACTTACCTAAGAGTTTTACATGCAATTCTAGAGCTATAACACCCTTCTCCCACCTTTACCCAAGCTAATTGGTCTACCGGGTAAACATTTGATGAAGAGTTACTATGATATGATTCAACTCCTCAAGTATAGTTAAGGAGGTGAAATCATCTAAACGAAACAAAACTACGCTTCCTAAGCAGCTACAAAACCTTCAAGAGCCAACCAACCCCTCCAAGTGTCCAACCCCTGAGAGAACTTGATGTTTTGTTGAACTAGATCCCCTATCGCTCCTATAACAAGCTTTCCCTAGGACTGAGACCCTCCAGTCATTCCCATAGAAAGGTCTCCATGCGACTGTGGCCTTTGTCAGGCAGTTCTATGCCAGCGATCTCGGATACTGAGCCACTTTTTCAAGGCTAGGATTCAGGCCTCTGCCTAGGACTTCATAAAACTTCCAAAAATGATAAATAACATTGAGACAAGGCTACTAACACAAAAAATTGAACAAGGGCTTGATTAAGGCACTAATCTACCAAAAGGTGATCACCAAAAATCACATTCTTTCACCTTCTTCTAGGTCCAGCTAAGTTAGGGCACCTAGGGCATCAATTTACCGACAATCTAGCCCTCCAAAAAGTTCAATCTCCTAAGGTCTCCTATGCTAGTGTTTCCTCAAGCTCTCCTCCAATTTTGAAGCCATTCTGTCAGTGGATTTAGGAGAAAAGCCAAGCCCTAGCTTTGGGATAAACTTTGCATTAGCATCCTATGGAATGGTACCTTATAGGATCAAACCAACACCTTCAAGTGAAGGTTGTTTCTTTGATCCTCCCCCCACCTTGTCTAGGTTAAGAACATCATTGGTTGTTGTATTCATTCCCCCTATCCTAAACCGGGTCCACTTGGTCCCATGTGGCCCAAATCTGCCTTTTCATTTCCCTAGAAGACATTGTACTTTGCTTAGAAAGTAAGCAAGCCTTATCCTTCTAACTCTTCTGGGAAAGGGATTATTTGGGTCACTCCACATCATTGTGATAACTTATCTTTCATCAGGGACTCCACAATATATCGGATCTCCTACCATCAATGAAAGTCCGTAAATAGAAGGGAGCCTGAGCTGAGGTGATAGTGGGCGAAGTCTCCATTTGTTGCCCTTGGCCTGGCATTTCCCCTTTAGGAATCCGCTTTAGGTCCCCTACTAGTTTGAGCGGTAATAGGGTGCTTGAATTTATTTTAGTTTTTGAAGAAGAAAAAATGCCCAAAATATCTCACTAATAGCATGGTTGCGTAGTTCTCATCGATACCTCTTCAATCCTATATTTTTCTTAGAAAAAATCCTCCCGGGTGAGAGGTTATGGCCAGTTAAAAATTAGTATTAATCGGGGCAAAAATTAAAAGGAAACATTATAGGGCCAAACCCAGAATATAAATTTGTTAAAAATCGTGCAAGTTTCTTGAAGATCCACCATTGGATAGGTAGATCAATGGCCACAAGTACATGGAGTTGTGCATTATTTAACATAGTTAAAAACCATGCAAGTCTCATATCAATCCACTGTGTCCTCAACAAATTAAGGTCAGATAAAGGAAGTGATGCTTGATGTTTAACCAGTCCAAGCAGACCAATACGATTATGACACATGGCAAGGTTATATTAGTAGACGATGTTAGTATGTCGACGAGAAGCCACCGAGGCTGCCACTTGTCAAACAAAAATGGCAATTTCAGCTATCTAATCAGCGTGTTTTGGGTGACATGTGGCCTCCTCTAGGTATGCCACGTGGTTGTTGTGACATTGTCAATGGCAATAGCATTTTGACACTCAATGATTCTTGGGTCTAGGTCATATGGGCATGGTCTTATGGCTTATGGAAATGTTGGCTCCGGGTTTAAAAAGTTGGCCTTATGGTTGATTGGGACAACCATGTGACCATAACAAGTCATGTGACTAGGAGTTGAATGCAATGGAGTAGCCATGACACATATTCGATCGAACAATGAACGAGTTTTGATATGTTAATTATTTGTGAAAATTTTGGTACAATGATCTGATGGTTTGGTTTGAAATCAATGTTATATATGACATGGTTTGGAGTGGTTTTGATTCTTTTCTATTCGTTGTGGAATTTTGGCTATGAATTCGTAACGGAGATCTGGCCATGTCAACTCGTTGGAAGGGTTTGGAGCCATTATAATTTTGCCGTGCATGTTTTGAATATGGAGTGTAATCTCTTTCATGTGGAGGCCTTGTGACAACATTATGATTTGGTTTCATTACAACCCATCAACAAACTAGCAGAGATCTCATATATTGAGCAGAGCACAAAGTTTTGGCAGGGGTAAGTTTCGGCAAGAGTTTAAATTTAGAAAGGGAGTTCATATGGAAATATTATATGGTGGAAACATATAATAGAGTTTGAGTCTCAGTATTGATCCAGTTATATTTGGTTATGGTTATGTTTAGATAGGTCATGGTTTGTTGCTAAATTTTTTTTAACATAGTCTGGGTTCTATACATTGAATTAATCACTCAATGCATGCAATCGATTGACACGAGAAATGATTGCACGATGCAATAATAGGGAATTCTGATTGGCTTAAACCTTGACACATAGACGCACCATAGCTTGATGTAATCATTTAACACAATATGAATCATGACCCACTCTAGGCATGTGGATACATGGCCTAACAGTACACAAGACTTGATACAAATACAAGAATGCCCAAATACAAACAAGCATAAGCACCCGATTGCATAATAAATAAAGTACCTTTTGATGAGAAGCCCACCTTCCAACATGTGCTCTTGGAAGATGAGTGAGGTAACACATGACAAATGTAAGTGGAATAGGTATGAATGGCACGTCACATAGGCTACTAGTGGCTCTCAAGGGCTGACAACTACCGGTTCGAAGAGATGAATAAGGAAAAAGTTTCTCCTATGGGCCACTCACTTTTGGTGGGTAACGGTACCAATGAGGACAAAAATATCAAGCACGGGTATGTTGCTTCTCAAAGAATGAGAGAAGAAGAATGAAAAAGAAAAGGAAAGAAGGCAAAGAAAAAAGAAAGAAAAGTAGAGAAGAGACTAGAGTTGTACTAGCAATGTCAGGAACCAAAACTTTAGAGGACGGATACTCTAGATTGATGATTACGCAATCCTATAGCTACAGTCTATAGGATGTACCAACCAATGCCAATATTCAAAGGAAGTGACAGGAGAAAGGAGAATGGTAACTAGTCCCATCTAGGAAGAAAGTTATCTCAAGTCAAGCGCTACTTGAGACAACAATCTAAAGAGAACCAATCACTAGCGAGGTGACCAAAAATATAGGAGCCAAAAATTTAATAGGGAGAGAGACAGAAGGAGAAAAATGGAAAATATTAATTCTCATCATTGCTATGAATCATTAGCAGGTTATGTAAGGATTTCCAAATCTAATAAAAAATCCCTCATCCCTAATCTTTGATTCAAAGCAATGTTACATGGATTTATTGTATGCAGTATGCTAGCAAGCGAGTATGAGCAAAGAAAAATGAAATAGGAAGATTTGAAAATGAAATAAATATCCCTGGCTAGAATTTGATGACTTGTTGGAGTGAAGGGCACCTATAAACCATTTCATCACTTGCTCGCTGCAAATTGATCATTCTTGGAGGTTAATCATTTTCGAGAGTTTTTATTCCCACAAGTATGGGTAATTTTGGCATTTTTATTATGCTTTTGAGCTAGCTCAAGATTGCTAACATATTTGTATACTTCTGTAATCTCCCTTCCGAAATTAAATTGTTACAGGTTTATTTATTCTACAATTTTGACAATTTGGGAGGCCATGGGACCCATGTGATTTTTGGGAAAGACTTGGGAAGGGAAAAGGGGCTGAAATGTTTTGTTGGCGTAGTGTGGGGGCGACCCACATGAGGAAATACGCACCACCTTAGAGGTTAGTTCGAATCAGTGTTGCGAACATCTCGATAACATCCCGATTTTATCTTGAAATCATGATTTTTTGGCCTAGCCGTTGTTTGAAGATTTTTACAAATATTTTTATGGTATCTTAATTTTGTTGATGTTTGCAGACTTTTACCGATATTTTTCCTGATATTTACGATTTTTTTGGTTTCTCAGACCCTTGCCGATTTTATCCCGATGCCGATGTTCGCAACATTGGTTTGAATGACTAAGCAGGGAAAGTGAAATTTCTAGTTGGAGGGGGCCCACATGGGAAAAAAGGCCGACGAATTATAAACAAAGGAGGCTCAGCCTCATTTGACATCTTTTGGACATATTGAACTCAATCTTAGTTGCTCTAGGACCTTAGTTGGGTCACCCGCTGTTTAGCACGAGTTCTCCAAGCGGATAACTCACCCTCTTTTTGGTCGACCACAAGTGCCACCCTAGTGAGGTTTCTTTCCATCATTCCGGGAGATTGCAGGTGGATATTCAGAGCTCCCAATGCAGCTATCATTCAGTCAGTGCGTACTCCAGAAAGACACAGTAATGGAATACGCAGGAGATCATTCAGTGGCCTTCTGAGGAGCAATTGCCGGAGGAGTTTTGGAGAAGGAAGTACAGGGGAAGACTAGCCTTTAGGAGGATTTTGGAAGCTAGAGAATTCTATTTGGGAGAAGTGTGATTGCCAGAACTAAGGACCAGCACAAAAATTCATCACCGGGTACATGTGGGGGATTCGTGGGTTAGTTGTGGAGCGAGTATTTGTCGGGAGAGATAAGGGGAAGTTCACGGAAGATTATCTCAACCATTTTGCTTTGTTTTGGAGGTCTTATTACGGATTTACAAGTAGGTTGTACACTTCAGCAATTTGAGGAGGGTGCGACTCTTGGGAGGACGAATTTCCGAGGTCAAAACCAAGCTAATTTTGCTGAATTTTCCCGGTAGATCTGAGGGGTCAAATAGGGATCCCAACTCAGCCAGAAGCTAGAGGAGCTAGGGTAAATTTGAGCCAAAATTTCGATGTCAAAATTTGGCCAATTCCTTCATGGGTTGTTCTGTGTATTTGGTGGAGAGGCGCGGGTTAATTTCCCAGAATTTTTTTAGCATCAAAGGTGGGGTTTCCAGCAGCATCTGTGCAGCGGACAACACAGTTTCACTAGGGCAGCGAAAGGCATCATTGTAGCAGTGATTTGTGCCATCTGGGCTTGACATATTACCACTCGAGCTTGATCACGCTTGCCATTAAGGCAAGCTCAGGTGCACTACTTCCACATTATTGTAATTTTCCCCCAGATTATAATAAAATGGCTCCGTCGTTGGTTATTCCTGGACATTTTATAGGTGTGCATTGAAAGTTTCAATATTATGGTGTTGTTTTTATTGTTTGCTTTGCGTAGAATTATTTTTCCTAATTTGAAACATTACAACTTCAAGCAATTTTTTTGGGATTTTCTTGTAACAATATGAAAAAGTGACATATTTACCCTCATAAAATAGAGGGGAGTCACTTTCGATTATTGATCATCATTCACTCACTTCTTCTTCTCTACAGGAGGGTACATTGGCTCTTATCTTTCTTTTTGGATGTAATATGACCATTTATAGATCGAATTGTCTTGTGAAGGAGATTTTTGCATGGAAAGACTTTTGGTATTCACGAAGTGATTCCTATTGGAAATGTGTAAGTTTATTGTCACATTTCCTTCCATTTTGCATGCTATATTTCTGAAATTAGGTCTTCTATAAATCCCATATTAACAAGTGAAATATATTTTCTTGAAATCTTGATCCTTGATGGCATGTAAAATCTGTTTTGCAAGATTCCAACAAAGGAACTTGATTCATTGACCTTTCACTAATTGTCTCCATTGCCTAACTAGATAAAGGCTCTAAACTAATAGGTGTTCATGATTATAAATCTTCCTTTCTTCTTTAATTTCATCGTAACTAGGGTTGGTTTGGGTTTAGCTTAAATATACAATTAATCGCAATTTTATGTCCATACGTTATTGCCCTATTGCAAGGGATTGCATTTAATAAATAATAAAAGGAAAAATGTAGCATTAATTGAATATTTTAACCTTAAAATTAGGGCTGATGTCTTGGTATCCTATCTTGCCTCATTCATATCCTATTGTTCCTTTGATGATCTTATTCCTTATAGGCTATTTTCTAGAGCTATTATATCCCATCGTGGTCCTTGAATCTGCATATCTCACAAACCCTAACTGAAATCAATGGAAATATCAAATTGCATGAACAACTATAGAATAATCTCCAACTATCCTAGACTAAAATGTGCCAAATACATAAGAGGGCGGTCCATGCCTGGGTATAAGAAAAATGTTTTTCAATACACGGGACAATTGTTATAACATGAGAAACACTTTATATAGAAAGGAGTGATGAAACTAGGGCTCCCCTATATCATGTGTATTGGTAGATCCACCTAATGGCCCTTGCATACCAACCCAAGTCATAAACGACCAACATGGTGTCAAATCAATGTCACCAAAAGATAGTAAGATAGGAATGTAAGAGAGGACTATCTTGAAGATGGGTATTCAAAAGACAGTGTCATCGACCGCAAAGGGACTAGATATACCACCTAGGTTAAACACTTCACAGAACTCATTCAAGCATGCCCCAATATAATACATGAATACAATGTGGGCAACACTTTTGGATCAAGTAGTGAATTATGATTAAATCAAATGTGTTAAAATATCCTCTGGTTACACCTAGAGGTAAGGGGTTAACGTGATCAATACCTACACTTACACAAGCACTTGCGATACATTACAAGAGCTAATTTATACCACGCCATTATAAAAATGAGAGTCATCTTGGAGATGCCAACAAGCTAGATTTAAATATTGCCTTACAATTTTATAGGGTTACCTTGAGGAGTGAAGGTGACACCAACTCTCTAGGAAGGGCAAGAGATGAACAAAAGAAAAGAGGAGAAAATGAGGGAGGCAGTGACATTGTTGATGCACCATTAAATACAAATGGTGGAAATACCCATGCAAAGAAAGACAAGGCATCAAAGTCGGAAGAATTCTTGAAATACCTATGCATTTTCAGCTATTTGAAACTATTGTTTACTTAACCCTAGCTTGACTCCTTCATAGCCTATTGGACCTTTGTTGATCTTATTCATTATAGGCTATTTTCAAGGGCTGCTATATAACATCATGTGCCTTAAATTTGCATATTTTACAAACCCTAACTTAAATCGATGGAAATATGAAACAACATGAGAAACTATTTAATAATGTCAAAGTGTCCTATAGTTAAATGCGTCACATACTTAAGAAGGGAGTCCATGCTTGGGTATAAGATAAATTTTAATATTGCTAATGGAAAATTTAAGTGGATAACAATAACATAAGAGGAGGGTCCATGCCTGGGTATAAGATAAATGTTTCTCTATACATGTGACAACCTTTATAAAATGAGAAACAGTTTATATAGAAAGGAGTGATGAAACTAGGACTCCCCTAGATCATGTGTATTGGTAGATCTACCTAAACGCCCTTGCATACCTACCCAAGTCATGAACAACCAACATGGTATCAAATTAATGTGACTAAAAGATAGTCAAATAGGAATGTAAGAGAGGACTATCTTGAAGATGGGTATTCAAAAGACAATGTGATCCACTGCAAAGGGTCTAGATTTACACCTAGGTTAAACACTTTATAGAACTCATTCAAGCATGGCCCAATATAATACATGAATCAAATAAGGAGAACATTTTTGGCTCAAGTAGTGAATTATGATTAAAATCAAATGTGTTAAAAGATCCTTTAGTTGTGCCTAGATGTAATGGGTTAACATGATCAATACCTACACTTACACAAGTGCTTGTGACACATTACAAGAGCTTATTTATACCACGCCATTATAAAAATGAGAGTCATCTTGGAGATGCCAACAAGCTAGATTTGAATATTGCCTAACAATTTTATAGGGTTACCTTGAGGAGTGAAGGTGACACCAATTCTCTAGGAAGGGCAAGAGATGAGAAAAAGAAAGAGGAGAAAATAAGGGAGGCAGTGACGCTGTTGATGCACCATTAAAGAGAAACAGTGGAAATGCCCATGAAAAGAAAGAAAGGGCATCAAAGGTGGAAGAATTCTTGAAATACCTGTGCATTTTCAGTTATTTGAAACTATTGTCTACTTAACCCTAGGTTGCCTCCTTCATAGCCTATTGGACCTCTGTTGATCTTATTCATTATAGTCTATTTTCAAGAGCTGCTATATACCATCATGTGCCTTAATTTTGCATATCTTACAAACCCTAACTTAAATCGATGGAAATATAAAACAACATGAGAAACAATTTAATAATCTCAAAGAATCCTACACTTAAATGTGCCAAATACATAAGAAGAGAGTCCTAAATCGTAATATCCTAAGGGAAAAATTAAGTGGATAACAATAACATAAGAGGAGGGTCCATGCCTGGGTATAAGTTAAATGTTTCTCTATACATGAGAGAACCTTTATAACATGAGAAACACTTTATATAGAAAGGAGTGATGAAACTAGGGCTCGCCTGGATCATGTGTATTGGTAGATCCACCTAAAGACCCTTGCATACATACCCAAGTCATAAACGACGGACATGGTGTCAGATTAATGTCACCAAAAGATAGTCAATTAGGAATGTAAGAGGACTATGTTGAAGAGGGGTATTCAAAAGACAATGTGATCGCCCACAAAGGGTCTAGATATACCACCTAGGTCAAACACTTCATAGAACTCATTCCTCGCTAAGAGGGAGTGTTGATTTCTGGTAGCATCAAATGTGCTCTAAGACTCAAAATTTGAAGGGAGGCTTGGACACATGTATTCTAGAATACCTAGAAATCATTTTGGGAAATTCCACCCAGAGACATTTTTGTTAAAATAATTAATTATTTTTAATGGATGCCTAAGTCTAAACTTAGGAAATTAAAATAATTAAATGGTATTAATCAAGTTGAGGGTAAAACTTCTAAAAGAAGAAGCAGATCGAGTCAAAATGATCTGAGCCATTGATTAGAATCTAATATGGGCCATTGATTACTCAACTGGAGGATTATAAGAAGGACTTCGATGGGTATTTGGAAAAAACATTGAAGAGAGATCAAGATATCGATTTTCTCAGAGAGGGCAGCGCAAAAGTTTCTAGAGAATCGATCAAGTTGATTTCTTGCAGTGAGGGGCAGGGAATCCAACGAATTGTATCCAGAAAACTACTGCTTAATAATACAAACCCTCAGCTGCTGCAACGGCTTTCCAGCACTGGATTTTCCTAGGGGAGATTTGTCCAAAAATAACGGTGGCATGTGTTGTGTATTCCTTTCCTGCTCAGTTTCTTGTTTCTGCATTCAATTTAATTAGTGAAGGCTGCAGTGTATTAGTTTCAATATTTGTTGGAGAATGCAGTAAATAATCTGTTTAGTAATTTAACAAATAGAAGATACTTAATTAGTTGCTGCAGTAGAAATTTGGGTCACCAAATTTTCACAACACCAACTCTCTACAAAGGGAAAGAGACAAACAAAAGCGATTGGAGAAAATAAGCGAGACAGTGACACTGTTGAAGCACCATTGAAGACAAATGGAGGCAATGCCCATGCAAAGAAAGTAAGGTCATCAAAGGTGGAAGAGTTCTTGAAATACCTATGAATGTAGGAGGCAATAACGACAAAATGTATCTAATTGTGGTGCAAGTGTTGTGAGGACTAGTGAAGCACCAACAAATATGAGATCTAGAAAAACTAGCACAACAACAAATGCTACAGGAGGCAACACTAGCATGGAACGGGAAAGGGGATGGGTTTTGACGATGCTAGTGACGTATCAATGAAGAAAGAAATCCTTAACACCAGTACATAGCTGGGGAAGGAAAGACAAAATGAGAATGAGTCAGTCAAGCTATCCCACTTCATTATTGGGCTACAACGTAGACTACCCATCAAACCTTGTTTTTGGGAATTACACATATTCTCAATTGTTACGAATTCTTCTCAATGCCATGAATTTCTTAAACACATAAGAATTATTTCCGCAAAGGTTCCATTTCCATAATTCTATTCAATGTAGCCAAGTATGATAGAAACAAACCTAACTACCATGGAGAAAGAGTATTAGCTAGTATATGAAAATAAATGTCAAGATGCAATATAAGAAAACAATACTTGCACTTACCTAAAAGTTTTACATGCAATGCTAGAGCTATAACACCCTCCTCCCACCTTTACCCAAGCTAACCGGTCCACTGGGGTAAACATGTGATTAAGAGTTACTATGATATGATTCAACACCCCAAGTATAGTTAAGGAAGTGGAATCGACTAAGCGAAACCAAA
>APFE031483973.1:3772-25520 GCA_000404065.3 Pinus taeda | reverse complement strand
TTGGGAAGAGTATAATGCATAGTCCGAGGAACGCGCCGATCCCTAACAACACTAGTCCTGTAACGTAGAAAGCGTTGGAGGGGCAACGCTTGGTGCAAAATATATATGCTGTTGAATAAAGAGATTGGTATCACTGTACTATTTGTCCAGTAACCCTGAAATACAATTTACAATTTCAAACTGAGGTTTAATAGGAGACAGCAAATTTTGAAAGAAATAATAAGCTTACAGATGACGATAACAAGTCCTCCCACGGTGCAAAGTCCTGCGAGGATGCGAAGTCCAACTGCGCTGCGATGAAAAAATCAATATCAAACCCCGAAGAGATTACTGGAAACAACATAGAAATTGACACCTGGCTCAATTGGAGATACTGAAATATAATTTTACCTGCTGCCAGAAACCGAAAATTCGCCATGGTGCAATCTGCAACTGCGGTGGAACGAAGGGATTCGTATGGATGAAATATAAAGGGAACGAGAAAAATTAATGGAAGCCAAATAGAAAGGGGAAGAAATCATAAATTAATGCCCTCGATTTTGTTTAACAAAAAAGTCAAATATGGAGCTTGAAACTGCGTTGTATTTTTAATTTAGGGTTTATCAATTTCTGAGAGGGAGGGATCAAATATGTACCACACGTTGATTTAGGATGCCATGAGAGAGGGGGGTCAAATATCTATCACACGTTCATTTTAGGATTTCATAACACATCTTTTTGGTAAAAAAAAAATTTAGTTTGAAAGATATTTCTGCAAAAATCTCTTTTAGTTTGAAAGATATTTTAGGATGCTATGAGAGGGATCAAATATCTATCACACTTTCATTTTAGGATTTTATAACACATTTTTTTGTCAACAATCTCTTTTAATTTGAAAGATATTAGATCCCTTTAGCCATTGGTAAGATGGATATGATTGTTAATAAAATAATATTTTTAGTTAATTATAAAATTTAAAAAATGAGATATAAAAGTGTGAGATATTAATAATTTGTATTTTGTAATATTAATGTAATTAATAATTTCAACAACATTATTATTAGATTTTCTTCGAATTTTTTTTTTTTCTCAATGCTATGACTACTAGTAGAATACCTCCCAAAAACAAAACATGTGTTTTTATTGTTTGAGTTAAACTCTTTTAATGATGTTTATTGGAAATTATTATAAAAGGGTTAATATAATAATTAATGTATAAAATGATTAATATAAAAAACATCAATAATAATGATAATAATAAATTTATAAAGTAAAAATATAAATTTGAATAATTAAAATTGAAAAATTAAATTAAATTCAAGATCTGTAAAATAAAAATTTATATAAAATATTATTATGGACTATTTAATAGCCATGGGGCATCATTTCCATGTTACAAAGTAATGTAAATAACTTGATTCATTGTTCAAATCCCTATTAGGTTAAAGCAACAAAAAATTATGTATATGGACTATTTAATTTATTGTGTAAGAGGGAAACCAGGCATATTTACCACCTATTATAGCAGCTGCAACACCCTCCAGAATTTTAGCATGCATCCAATTTCAGAGGCTTCCTTGGTTTTGCCTTTATGATTGCAAACACTTGGGCTAATCCCATGAGCTTGTGTCGAGTCTTTGCACCCTTTTTGCTTGATCATTCATCGATCGTCTTTTAGCATGTTGGTTGCAATGTCATGCTCAGTCTTGTTCTGGCTATGTTCAAGATCTGTCTTTGTGTGTACAAGTTGTGTTCATTATGTAAGCATCTATCATACTCGCACACAAAGTTGTATGCAATGTCGTGCAATTGTCATCATGGTCTTTCAACGATCTATCTCAAGTGTCGCACTTGTCGCTCGTACCCTTTAGTCAGTCACACATAGCATATGTTGTCTTGTTGGTTCGAGGTGTTTTGTCGCAACTCATGTTAAGTGTGTGTTCGCAAGGTCATGTATACACGAATTCACTCGCTCACACACTTAACCATTTTGTTGAAGATCTTCTGACCAGACCACCCTCCATCAATCGAACCTCCACTGAGTTACACTACGCAGTCTCAGCCTTCAGTGACCAAGCACTGTTGCCTAGGATTGCACAGAGCTTGAGGCTACTGCCCAGGCAGTCTGTGCTACACTATCCTGTAATCGACCTGGTTGATTATCACCCAGAACAAAATAGAAGTTGCCTAAGAAGCTATCTCAATCTGCACTTCCCCCAAGCCTGTCCATCAAGCCTCCCACTGGTAAACCAGAGAATTTGATTGGGCAATCACCTCGAGCTTCATTCCTCCCAAAAATTGCGTAGAAGTTGTTAGCCTACCTACACTAACTAAAGAAATTGCATAAACAAGAAGGATAGGCACCTGCTGCATGTCACTGCACTGTCTCTGAAAATTGCATAGTTTTGTCAGTCAGTCCCCTCCTGAGTGACCTGCTGCTTCTCTTGAAAATTGCGCAGCTTTCTTGGACTGTCCACCATCTGTCTCACACCTCGCTCAGCTCGGAAACTGCGTATACATATCCTTCATGACTGCCTCCTAGTTCTGCACAGTTTTGGCCGGCAAGATCCTGCAGCCCAATCTTGGCCTCTTCTGAAAATCCACGTAGTTTTCACTGCGAGTGCTTCCTACTGCCCGCACTGCCTTCCCTCGAAAAACTATGTAGTTTTATCTCCCAACTGAGCTAGATCCCGCAGATGTCACTGTTGTCCCAGATTTCTAAACCCATCCTCTTAGTGACCTCTATGCAGTTTTTCCTGACAGTGCCCTAGAGCCTCGCATCCCTGCCTGAAATGTCGTCTGCATAGTTTAAGAGCCTTCTCCTCTCTCCTGGTCATCTGCACCTAAAAGCTAAAGATGATGCATCATGGTAGACTACCGGATTTCTAGATTTGATGTCGTCTCTTCATGATTGATTGCAAATACAGTTACATGGATGATACACGGCTCGACGATGAAGATGATGAACAAGGAGTGCATGCTAGGAGAGTTGTTCGCAAACAGATGAACACATGAAGCATGCCAAGTAATAGCAAAGGGGATACATGTACATGCAACACTAAGAGAACACCAAGACTATCAAATAATTTGCACACCTTGTCATGCGGAGGTGAAGCTATGATACACCAAGAGCACACTAATCACTCAGCAACACTACAACTCGACATGGACACTACAATTAGCATGAACATACCAGCACGTCATGTTGAGTCATGTCATGAGTCGTCTCGGCCACGCCACTACTATGGGCCATACTGTTGTAATCTATGTAATGTAATGCGGAAGTCCAACACACCCACATACATAGTCCAAAATTGTCCAACTGTCTAAACCTTTACCTCCTAAAAAAAAACAAAAATACATTGAGATTTTTAAAGAATTCTCTGATGTGCTTTCCTGGAGCTATTAAGACTTAAAATCTTATGATACAAGGTCTTCTTGGGAATCTTGCACGTCAAATCTGCCCGCTCATCACACCAACAATCCCCTTGTGTGATGACGAGTGCACAAGCTATCGCGCGAATCAAGTTCCTCTCATTTCAGCACACCCCAACTGGCTTCACACAGTCACAGTGCTAGCATCCTTTCTACATTTTTGTGATGACCACAATTCCTGCACAATTTTTCACCAGTTACAAGTGGGTGTTCCCGTCATATCTAGCGCACAATGAACATGCTTCCATCATTCAGAGCATTCACAATATTGTTCAAAAAAATTCTTTATTCATGTCAAACTAGGAATCTGGCATCTCGACCAAATGATCTGATATTTCTTTTATGTTGGGTGATTGTCATGTAGTTTATCATTTTCCCAATAGTACATCTAATGATAGTCTCTTCGTGCACTATGATCTTCACTATGTAACATCTTTCTCCTCAAACTTATTTCAAGCAGTTGAGACACTTCAGCCTACGTTGATGGCTATGGTAAGTCCACATTCTCTTGACATGACCAACGAGAATGATAAGATCTATCTATCTGTACTAGATTCCCATCATGATCCCCTCTCTCGAATAAGGAATCCATCTTTTCAAAGATCACAAGTCTTTCAAAACATCTGCCACGAATTTTATGATCTAATCAGTGAATGGCTGGAACAATGTTACTTGGTGAGTTGTGTTGCAAGTAACAAGCTTCAGTCCTTCCTCGCACTCGCTAAGAAGCTTGGTGCAGATGAACACACACTCGCAAGAGGCTTCCAAGGTTTGTTGAAAAATGGTAGTCATCAAATAGGTAAGCATGTGTGTTGGGTGGCTGTGACACATATTTCTGCCCACAGGAAATACATTCTCTCTCGTGTGCAAGATTGTCAAGGTTTTATATTTTCTGTTGCACACTATTTTTTATCTATTTTAATCGCTTGTATCTTTGTGGTCGTCAACCAGGTATGCTTACGGTGGCTTTGCTGGAAATTTCATCTGACATAGCACATACTATTTAGTGTAAGAGTAGGTGTATGGTATGTTTTCTTTCTTTTCTTTGCTTTCCGGTTTGCATGTTTGTTTACTTGCTGACTTGGTTTGGTTTGTTTGCTTGATCGCTTGGCTTGCTTGTTGTCTTTTTGCTTTGTTTTTCTATTTTTTATGATGCCTTAACTATTTCAGCCAGCACTTGCAAAGTGCCTTTTCATCCCAGTAGGAAATATGTGGTGGAAATAAAACACAGGCTAGTTGTTCCTGATAATGTAAGATATTGGCAAGTTTTCAGTAATGATAAACAAATAGAGAACCTTTTACAAATCAAAGATGAATTTGAGTCTATAAATATTGGTATAGAAAATGATATAGATGAAAATGAAAAAGAAATAGTGTTTAATGAAATTGATGAAAATCAAGAAGAACTTGAGGTTTTGCGATTAAAAGACAATGTGTTACCAAGAGGATTGTTACCATTGGAAGAGATTTTTGACTTTGATGATGTAGCCAAGAAGCCAAAAATAGAAGCAGTAGGAGCTGAGGTGGAGGAATCTAAGATAGGAACTATAGAGAATCCAAAAAATATCAAACTTTCTAAATCCTTACCTCCTAAAGAAAAACAAAAATACATTGATCTTTTTAAAGAATTCTCTAATGTGTTTTCTTGGAGCTATTAAGACTTAAAACCTTATGATACAAGTATCATTCAACATTCCATTCCCATCAAGGAAGTTCAAAAGCATTTTAAACAAAAATTGAGGAGAATAAACCCAGTCATACTACCTTTGATAGAAAAGGAGGTCAAGAAAATGTTTGATGCAAAGATCATTGTACCCCTTAGATTTTCGAAATGGGTCTCAAATCTGGTACCTACTAGAAAGAAAACAGGTGAAATTATGCTTTGTGTAGATTTTAGAAATCTGAACATGGTTTCCCTCAAATATAACTATCCCTTACCCAAAATGGATCACATCCTACAAAAGGTAGCTGGTTTTAGTAGAATTTCATTGTTGGATTTTTTCTCAGGATACAACTAAGTTCTGGTTCATCGTGATGATCAACACATGACATCATTTACCACACCATGGGGCAATTTTATTATGTAAAAATGTCTTTTGGCCTTATGAATGTTGGGGCCACTTTCCAAAGAGTAATGGACATAACCTTTGCTAATGAAACTGAAAGGTTCATTGTGATTTACCTAGATGATATAACTGTGTTTTCAAAGGCAGATGAAGAACACTTGCTACATTTAAGAAGAGTTTTTCAAAAGTGAAACAAGTATGGTATCTCCTTAAACCCTAAGAAAAATATTTTTTGTTTTAGAGGAGGGAAAACTTCTAGGTCATATCATTTACAAAGAAGGTATTAGAATTGATCCTAACAGAGTCAAAGCCGTACTGAAAATTGACCCTCCAAGAAACAAGAAAGAAGTTCAATCCTTCATTAGTAGGATAAAATTTATCAGAAGAATTATTCCTAACTTGGATGAAATCTTAAGATCCATTGCAAATATGTTAAAGAAATACATGGAAATAAAATGGAATACTGAAGCGAAGAAATGATTTAGTGAAGTAAAGTTAGCTTTAACTACTTTTCCTGTATTGATAAGCCCCGACTTTAAAAAGGGTTTTACCTTTTTTTCTTTTGCATATGAGCATCCTATTGTAGCTATTTTATTGTAGAAAAACAATGAAGGAAATGAACAACCAATAGCGTTTTTCAATGGATATCTGAGGGATGCATCAATGAAGTACAACATCATGGAGAAACAAGCCTTTGATTTGGTAAAGGCATTAAAGGATTTTAGAGTGTACATCCTACATTCTCATATCATTGCATTTGTACCAATTGCTATGGTAAAATATATTCTCACACTGACTGAACGAGATGGAAGAAGAGGGAAATGGACTTCCCTGATCCTAGAGTATGACATTAAGATAAAACCAACCAGGCTCATCAAAGGTCGGGGATTGGTGAAGCCAATGACTCAGTCCAATTTTCATGCATTGGATGGATAGGAAGAGCTCACGACTCCATAGGTATCATAGGTCTTTGTTACCTTGCCATGGTACGTAGACATTATCTTTGTTATCACTCAGATTTTTTCCCTAGATGTTATCAAAGAAGGAAAAGTCTGAGGTAACCACAAACCTAATCATTTAGACTTAGGTTATAGCCAAACTAAGTCCAGAGAGGCTCTCTCTTTATGATTTAACTTTGTTTGAATAAGATTTCATGCTAGTTCTTAGTGTTCAGGGTTGTTTTGTTTTGATTGGGTGGTGGAATTAAGAAGACACATGGGCAAAACAAATATCTAGGCCATTGGGCTATGGAGTTAGTCAAGAAAGGTTTAACTAGATTCGATCTATCACTGAGGTAAGAATCCATAAGGCAGGCTAGCACAGCAAAATAAAATTTGCAGGCTTAAATGAACGAAAGTCCTAACTAGGGCCAAGGGCAATGAAGAATCCTTAACTGGGATTAAGATGAAGAAAGGAAGGATGGCCAATAGCAAAGGGCAATGAAGAATCCTGTACTATGGGCCAAAGGGGGGATAAAATACGGAAGTAAGGGGGCAATAAAGAATCCCTAGACGAAGGCAGTTTAGTAGAAAACATACATAAAGAAAACAGTTAAAATAGAGAGCATTAAGCTAATTTTGATGATATCATTCCTTGTTTTCTTTGAAGATTTTATAAGAAACACATATGAATATTTCGTGACATAAAGAGAAAATGGTATTTAAACATGAGGAAATGATACTTATTTGTTCCAACTATGCACAAGAATCTAGTGAAATTTCCTCAGCTTTATTTCATTTCCAGCAAAACCAGTCCACTCTTGAGTACAATAGCTCCTTGGTTCAAAAATAATATGTCTACAGAAACGAATTTTAATCCACCCTAATTACTTCAATTTATGAAGTATTTATACAAAAATTGATACAAAATATTTTATAACTATATGAGAATTATTCTAGGAAACAAAAAATATCTTCAAGATGAAGATAGAGATAGATGGAGAACTGTCTTCTAGCTATCCCTTTTATTGTGACTGTGCTGGCTATTGCAACTCGGATCTGGCTCTTGGAGTTGCTTTTGTAGTTATGTGCTGGAATCACTTTTATCTTTGACCTACTGATACTCTTTACCTGTGTTGTTTGATCCTGTCTACCTATTTTACCTAGTAGTTATCTTTTACCTTACTAATTTATTATAGTAATTTATAGTAAATCAGTCAAACTAGTCCACCATTCTCTATCAGGTAACTTTGTTCTAATCATTTTCTTGTAGATTTCAACGGCTTCCATATACCTAGCAAAATTTGGTTTTCTTGTGAATAAGTGTTTGACTTCATGTTCTATGTAGAACAGATTCTCCAGGCCATCATAAAGCACCTTTCCAGTGGGCAAAGATTTCACCCTTGAAGTACTAGCTTCGCTTCTGGCCAGCTTGTTTAACTTGTCAACATAATCTTCTTGGGCCATCAACTTATCATGGATCACCATAGGATTGGGGAGTCCTTTTTCTCTTAAGATGCCATACTTTAGCATAAAGTTATCAATGTTAGTTTGGATGCTCTAACATCTTTTCTCCAGATTAAGCATTAAGTTCCTTTTGGTGAGAACTTTTTTGATTTCTATGATTGTTGTTGTTCTATCATCTATCTCTAGTTCATCAAACTGATATTTGTTTTTGTTGTTCAAAAAGGTGATCAACGGATTGGTTTCTTTTGGTTTATTTCCCAATTCTTCCACCGTTTTGTGGATTGTCTCTGTAGCCATTTTGACTAATTTTGTTTGCTCAAAAATAATCTGAATTGCAAGCAAAACATCATTGATGGAATCAATTATGTTGGCCCAGAGGATTTCTTTCATGTCTCCCAATGGTTCTTGCAGTGTTAAATCCTTCTGAAGGGCTTTTATTCTTTCTGCTATCCTTAGGTTCCCCTGAGTTTCTTCTTTATGTTGAATTTGTACAAGTTTACAATTGGTTTCTAAACTTGACACTTATTCTCTGAGCTTCTTGAGCTCAGTGGCCTGGATACTCATTTCTTCCATGAGTGTCATCACAGTCATTCAATGATCTATCTCAAGTGTTTCACTTGTCGCTCGCACCCTTTGGTCAGTCACACTTAGCATATGTTGTCTTGTTGGTTCAAGTTGTTTTGTCATAAGTCATGCTGAGTGTGTTTTCGCAAGGTCATGTATACATGAGTTCACTTGCTCACACACTTAACCATTTTGTTGAAGATTTGCCGACTGGACCACCCTCCATCAATCAGACCTCCACTGAGTTACACTACGTAGTCTCGGCCCTTAGTGACCAAGCACTGTTGCCTAGAATTGAACAGATCTTGAGGCTACTGCCCAAGTAGTTTGCACTATGCAATCCTATAATCGACCTGGCTGACTATCACCCAGAACAAACAAAAGTTTCCTAAGAAGCTATCTCAATCTGCGCTTTGCCCAAGCCTATCCATCAAGCCTCCCACTGGTAAACCAGAGAATTTGACTAGGCAATCACCTCGGGCTTCATTCCTCCCAAAATCTATGTAGAAGTAGTTAGCCTACCTACATTGACTGAAGAAATTGTGCAAACAAGAAGGATAGGCACCCGCTGCATGTCACTGCACTGTCTGTTGGGCCTTAGTTTTGGTCTTATTTTGCTCTAAGAAACTTACTTAACCATCTACTTATCATCCATTTTCACTTCATTCATTCCATTTTGATGTATATTTGATATCCATTCAGGTATTTAGCTTTAATTTGTCAATTTCTAAAGTTTTTATAAAAGTTTGATTTTAAGTGCAAATTTGGCAATTTTAGAAATTCCCGTAATCACTCTATGGTTGATATGGTTGCAGGCCACTTGATCACGAATGGGATACATGAATGGAGAGCTTGGGAACTAGGACTAAGCCACCTATGCTTGGTTCCAACAGAACGAGCTTTATTAGGCCTATTTGGAGCTAGTCAATCATGACTAGTCATCCAGAAATCCCATCTAAATAGGGCAGTTTTGCGATTCCATGAGAGTGGTCATATTTCTTGGGATGAGGGTAGTGAATTCGACTTGAATAGATGGATTAGAGTAGATGGGTTTGTTAGAGTGAATGTAGATCAGTTTGTTTCATGAGACTCCTTATTTAAGAGCCACAACTTTGATGGCTCATATATTGACTTATTATACTTTTATGCTGTGATACTTTTTGTTTGAGGAATTAATTTGAAGACTTGTGCTATTATTATTTTGCTGCTCAATGCTATGGATATGTAATTGATTTAAGCTTTTGATATCACTTCTCAAGTGTGCAAGGCAAGGGTGGAGGGCCCCCATTCCAAGCTAAGTACACTTCATTATTAACTAGTTTTATTTCCTGTAATTTGTTTAGTGTAGAACTGGTTTTTCAAAGCTTTATTTCAGATTGCTTTATGGTTCATGAATGGTAGTTGATTGCTTTAGTTATTAGCTTATTCATCACTTTATTGAATTGAAGAAACACAAGTGTTCAAGTTGAGCATCTCTTCTGCTAAAATGATGAATTACAACTAGTTTCTTTGATTTGCATACAAGTGGTTTTTATTATGATTTTGAGTATTGAGATGAATAACTTATGATGAAATACTTTATGTGTCTCTTAATTTAAGAGCTTCTTTCATTAACAATTTATCCATCTCAAGTTCTTGATTTTAATCTTTGATTCATTAAGTGATAGTTGAGGCAAAGGTGGACTTCTTGTGTCAAGAACCATCTCAATATTTTTCCTCTACTGTAAACAAGTTGAATTAGAGTTGTAGGATGTATTGCTTTTGAATAAATTATCTTTCAAGGTTTGATTATATATGATCTTCACACATAGTGAACTTGCCTCAAAGCATAAAGAACCCGGATTGATAATAAATAATTGTGTTAGTTTAGGTACATAAATTAGCTCAACATTTTGTCGCCGTTGCCGGGGAGGCAAATATTGGCATAGTCAATAGAGAGATAAAATCCAAAACAAACAAAAACATTAGTTACATTTCTTTTCTTTAATTATGTTTCTTTATGCCTAGATTTAGAGATCCTCAAGGTAGATTTATTAAAAACCCCCCACACGTAGAGATAAGATCATCACACACACCAGTTACTGGTAATCCAATAATTGAGGAATTGGTAGAAAAACAAAGAACTAGCCAACGATTAACTTTGATTGAAAGGGAAACTCTGCTAGCTTGGGAAGCAAAACAAAAACAACCATCAACTTCAGGAAAACAAAAATAAATTATCAAAGGAAAACCACCTGTTTTTCCATCTATAAGTCAACCTGATTTTGAACAACCTGAATTTTCACCCAAAATTGAAACAACTAATTCAATGGCAGAAGAAGGACATGGATCTACTATCCTCACTCCTGAACAACGAATCGAGTATGAAAGACAACAAAGAGAATGGAGGAGGAAAAGAGAGGAGGAGGCAAAACAAGAACATGATAGGAAGATGGAGAATGATCGGAAAATACAAGAAGATAGTGATCATGAGGCTACCTTTGGCTTTCCAATAGTAGACACAAGTGCAATATTAGGAGAAGAAGTGAAAATGAAAAATATTCCACCTTCCGTATTGCCAAATTTCTATGGAATGTCCACAGAAGATCCCGATGCTTTTATGTTCGAATTTGATATTTTATGTAGAACATATGGGTATACTGATGACATCCATAAACTTCATCTTTTTCCTGCAACATTGAAAGCAATAGCCTTAAAATGGTTCATGGGTATAGGAGAACAAACAATAAATTCTTGGGACGACAATTTAAACAATGAAAAATAAAATATTGTATTTTGCACTCTAAAAAACTTTACAGGTAAATAAATTTGATCCCTCTCAGCTCATATTAAATCTATACTTAAAATAAATCTATGTTGGTTATATTGGTAAGAAACTTTCTCGTGAACATATTTAATTTCCCTCGAACAAAAACTTGGCTAGTGGACACTGCTTCATAAGATAAGGTAACACTTATGATATCTAAGTGATGGAAATGTAAGCTCCATATTACATAATGCCACTATGGTGGTGAAACATGACTCTACATGATCTAATTCCATGTATTGATTTTGATTCCATCTTTCTAATAGATTGATATAGCAGTGATATCTGCTTTAATGTTAGGAGCATGATTAAGGCATAAAACAAACCAATATTCAAAGTAATACCTCTTGTTCATTGATGCTAGTATAATCATTGATATGATGTTAACTATGATCATAAGGGTAATCAATCACATAATAGACTGGATTACAAGATCATGCTATAAGGTTTATGAATGCTATACGATTTGTGTAATAGTTAGATGTTTCATATGCTTTGAGTGCTATTTATGGATCAAACATACTGTAATCATAGTAACAAGTACAATAAGGATGATTTGGATCACTAACGGATGCGGCCCTCAAATAGCTCTGATACTATGTAGGAATTTACAGGGTAAGTTCCTCAGATAAAACACCAAAGGACACCGCTCACAAACCGATCCTAGATCAATACACCAGTGTTCTTGACTTGGTTAAACCCTTAAAGAGGGAAACAGTCCATGGCCGAAGCCAACGTGGCCAGACAATTTATTAATAAAAAAAAAGAATAAAATTTACATAAGCTTCTCTCATGAACGATTACCATATAAATGACCCTCCATGCTCTTTAAATAGAGTTCGTGGATCAATAAGGTGTTAAGCCATGGATCAATTTTGATAAACTTGTTATATTTATCCACTTATAGAAGACCTCACCCTATTTACTGATGATGCCCCAACCTAGTTAGTGCTTAAACCGGGAATAAGTAGGCACTATTCTATGAACCCCCTACCTTGGTTCCACACAAAGAAACAACTAAATGATTGATAAGTTGGTGAAAACATGGTAGAAGCTGGCATAAGCTTGTTTTTGCTGTTTAAAATTGGACTGCATAATTGCTTTTCATTGGACAAAATAATTAAAGTTTTCAACATTGTATGATTGTTTTAATTAAAGTTTTCAACATTGTATGATTGTTGAAAATGATAGAAACTTATAATCTGTGTCTTGTAGGGAACGTCGGTGACCTCCTTAATTGAAGTCTCTTCATCATCCTTGTATGATTGTTTTAATGAAATTTTTCAACATTGTATGATTGTTGAAAACGATAAAAACTTATAATCTGTCTCTTGTAGGGAACGTCGGTGACCTCATTAATTGAAGTCTCTTCATCATCCTTGTAACTGACTTTTCCAAAATCTATTGTACTTTGAAAAGTGAAGATAAAATTAGTAGCTGCTCTGACAATACATATCCCATCGTTATTCCAGGAGACATATGGGGGTTCCTCTATTCGATTCTGAAGTGAAGAAAGCACTGCCACAAGATAATTTTCAATTGGCTTATAAGATCCAGATCATGGCTTTGGTGGAATATGCTTTCCACTTAAGACAACCAACAGAAATGTATCAAACCTATCACAGTTTTAGATGTTAATTTTCCATTTCTCAAGTACTCTGGATAGTGAGAGCCAACTTCATGTTGTAGCTTTTCTCAATCTCTAGTATTCCTCATCAGGCCAACACGAGGTTGCATCCTGGTTAAACATAAATCTATAAACATTAAGGTCATGATAGAGAACCTTTCCTTTGTTGCTACGATATATAATGCCTATAACAAGTGAAGAGCAACCCATCCTATCAATTGTATAAATATTTGAATTTGTTTGCAGTAAAATCCAAATCCATATCCAATAGTTGATCATACAAAATACTTTCACCAAACCTTGCTCCTTCAGATTTAGAATAAATAAACACTCATGCTAAAACTAATCTGAATGAGATAGAAGAGTTGAAGCATCAATGGTAAAACAAAGGGAAGAAATCTCAAGTAACAGATGAAAGCCCTAAACTTTACTTGTTGAAAGCCCTAAACATGGCATTTGTAGTTTCCCCCAATGGCTAAAACTGTGTCTTGTGCTAGATGAACAGTAAGTGGGGGTGATATCAGTTCTTGCAATATGACTACTATCTCAATCAACAAATCAACCTTCACCCTCTTCTAACTGTTTTTTGGGATAAATACTCTGAGTATCAATTAGCAATCCATTATGTTCTATTCATTTCATTAGAGCTCGTATTGGAATAATCTCTGCATTTGATCTTAGAAGCAGCATAAAGAAAGGATATTTCCATAGCCTAGATTTCAAAATATGTGGGGTGTAGTAGTGGAACAATCAGCCAAGTCCACATTTGAGGCTGAAAACTCCCAATTCTCTAACATCAAGCTTCCCATTCAAGTCTGTGGTTCCTTTTGAGGTTAATGTAGAATCAGATTTATGATCAAAATCGGAGATTTCCCAAACCCACCTTTAATTTATAACACATAGAAACAACATTTATATTGGATTGTATTGGATTTTAATGCTATTACATTTTTCTGATGCTATCTTAATCTTAATCTTGAATTGTTTAACCTATTAAAAAAACCATTTAAAAGATTGAAAACTGCATCCATTCATAATGGATTTTAATGTTGTTAGACGTACCCTCGCTTGTGGACAGGGTGGATGGCCTATGTGAATGATGCACACTGATAATTGATCTCAGCGGACTATGACAGAAACATTTAATGCTTTTCTCCTATGTATTTGTTTCTACATCTATGCAGCAGCAATATAGCAGTAACCCACTTTTGTGCATAGTTACCAAGTTTAAGTTCCAATTAGAATTCGAATTAATTTTTGGATATTTTAAATTCAATATTAAAATGAAATTAGGCAGTATACCAACCACACACACACACACACACACACACACACACATATATATATATCATTTTTTCTTATTTTAAATTATGAAATATATAATATAAACATAATAAAAAATTAAACAATTTTAAATTTTAAATATTATAAATAAAAGTATATATTTAGGAATTAGTTATTTTATATTAAAATAGTAAGTTTAAGAATTTTTGTAATTCGTTCATTCACTCATTTATACCATAAATTATATGATACTTGATATAGAGTGAATTTCTAAAAGATTCTACATTACAATAAACTATATAAATTCCACATTATCAATTATTTTAAGTTTATAATCAAGTGGTATATTAAATATGTACAAACACTCTTTAAAAATATACATTTATATTATCAATTACTAATTACTTATTTATCAAACCAAACCCATCTCTAATTTAAAACATATAAAAATAATATTTATTATTTTATATAATACAAAATATTAAACTCAATACAAAATAATATATATGTTTTTTACTTTTCTCTATGAACTCATAATTATCTTATGGATCATAATCATCAATTTATGCCTATTTCACCAAAAAAAAAACTTGCTCAAAAGTTTCCTGTAAATATCTTATTGAATAAAACGACATCCAGCGTTATCATTTATTAAGCATAATCCTGGATCGGAAGGGGTTTTTAAAATGTAAATGGGATGCTTGAATCTGTAATTATTCAAGCATTGATCTAAACCTGAATGAAAACGATTTCTTAGCTGTCAATCGAAAGGACTCTTATCAACATTGAAACGAAACAGAAGATTTATTTTATAATTTAAAATAGAAAAGGAAATATAGAGTGTGAGAGAAATCTCAATTTTTAAAGGAAAATATTTAATAAAATTGAAAGCAAGATTTTATAACAAAATTGAATTTCAGAAAATTAATATGGGAACTTTAAATAGAGTAATAATTTAATTGAATAAGAGTAATAATTTAGTTAAAATAGAGTTCAACAATGCGGTCCAAGAGATTTTATTTCCTGAATAAGACTATATACATAAAAGCTTACTCCAAGCACGATATCTACCTTCGAAAAAAAGTCCAATGATTATGCCAGACATTTTATTTCCCGAATAAGACTATATACATAAAAGCTTACTCCAACCAAGATACTTCCTTTGAAAGAAAAAAAAAAAAAAACTGAGTTGAGTTAGCTTTCCTGATTTAACAAGACTATATATGCATAAGAGCTTACTCTTTTCCTTTGAAAAAAAAAAACTGAATTGAAATAGCTTTCCTGATTTGGATACGGCATTGAGTTCCCTAAATTAGCACTAACAGAAAGTTCAGAACTTGTCATAAGGTCAAATGTGTGATGCATATCAATTACATGCCCCTTCTTTACATCAAATACGTTCACTATTTTGTAATTGATTTCCATAGCATCCCCATATTCATCATTTGCAGGGACATAACTTTCTGTTGATTTTAAATGGCGAACAACAACATTCCTAGGTTAAGGAAAATAATTATTAAGGGAGGTTTCAACCAGATGTGGTGGAAGACTTAGTATCTAGATTCATACCAGAGTCACCGAGGCATTGAATAGCATGACAGAGAGGATCCACTCGCAACAATGCAACTTAGATGGGTTTCAATAACCAAGTCTCTCCCGGATATCTAGGATGCAATTTCAATTGATGTAGATGTAGATTCTTCAGTGGTGGACAAGAGAGGTATTTCTGGTGCAGTTGGTATTTCGGTTGCAGCCGAGGAGGAATTGCAGGGCATTGGAGGATCAGCCACATCGTCTCCATTTCCTTCTAACATTTGAACAACCCTGGCCATACAGGGCCGATCTCTGTAGTTGTATTGAATGCACCACCCCCCAATTTTAGTGAGCCTCTTTGCCTTTTCCTCATCTTCTGCCTCCATTTCTCCTCCTCTCAATCTCATACCGAAGTCCCCTGTCTCAAGCAACTTGAAAGCCCAGTCAGGAAAGTAAACCTGACTGGAGCGGCTTACCTTCCAATTGACGTTCTTTCTGCCTCCAACAATTTCTAGCAAAAGCATTCCGAAACTGTAGACATCGGATTTATCTGTAACAGGACCCATATCGCTGGAACACAACTCTGGCGCAACATAACCTGGCGTCCCTCTCCCTGCCGTCATTGAGATATGGTCGTCTCCCCTCCTGCAAAGTTTTGCAAGACCGAAATCAGAAACTTTTGGTGTGAAATCGGCGTCCAGCAATATATTGTGAGGTTTCAGGTCGAAATGTATGATGCGCTTGTCACAATCTTGGTGTAAATACGCAATTCCTCGCGCGGCACCCAAAGCGATTGAATACAAGTGTTCCCAGGTTAAGAGTTGCCCATTTTCTCTTCTGGCAAATAAAAATTTGTCGAGAGATCCATTGGGCATGTACTCATACACGAGGGCACTTGTTAAGCTTTCATAGCAATACCCCAATAGACGAACCAAATTGACATGGTGAAGATGTCCAATGGTGGCCACTTCATTCATGAATTGGGCCTCACTGTGCCTATGCCTGTCAAGAACCTTAACAGCCACCGGAGTGTCATTCTGAAGCTTTCCTTTATAGACGACACCATAACCGCCTTCTCCCAACCTTTCTGCAAACTTGTCTGTGATCTTCGTGACTTTAAAGAGTGAATATCTGGTTGGCATTTGATAAGCATATTCCCTTAGGAAATTCTCAACCGCTGAAGTAGAGCTACTTGGACGATATTTAATTCTCCTCCAGAAAGCACGGCAAGTTGGGAAGAGTATAATGCATAGTCCGATGCACGCGCCGATCCCTAACAACACTAGTCCTGTAACGAAGAAAACTGCGGAGACGAACAAATATGAATGTGCTTTTCATCTAAACCCTAAGAAAGTAATGGAAACAAGATACAAAATGAGGTTCAATAAGAGACACCTGGTGTCAGCAAGATCCAGGGGCAAGGCTTGGTGCAAACTGTATAAGAGACACCTGCTGAATAAGAGACACCGCGGCAACGCACAATGGTGTGGCAAACCATAGCTGCTGTTGAATAAAGAGATTGGTATCAGTGTACTATTTGTCCAGTAACCCTGAAATACAATTTACAATTTCAAACTGAGGTTTAATAGGAGACAGCAAATTTGGAAAGAAATAATAAGCTTACAGATGACGGTAACAAGTCCTCCCACGGTGCCAAGTCCTGCGAAGATGCGAAGTACAACTGCGTTGCGATGAAAAAATCAATATCATGTAATATATGTCAAACCCCGAAGAGATTACTGGAAACAACATAGAAATTGACACCTGGCTCAATTGGAGATACTGAAATATAAATTTACCTGCTCCCTGAAACCGAAAATTCGCCATGGTGCAACCTGCAACTGCGGTGGAACGAAGGGATTCGTATGAATGAAATATAAAGGGAACGAGAAAAACTAATGGAAGCCAAATAGAAAGGGGAAGAAATCATAAATTAATGCCTTCGATTTTGTTTAAAAAAAAATCCAATATGTAGCTTGAAACTCCGTTGTATTTTTAATTTAGGGTTTATCAATTTTTGAGAGGGAGGGATCAAATTGTGGAAATAATAATTTCAACTGCAACACAATTTCACTTTGCGATGCGAATCTCATCGCAGATTGCAAATCGCATTCATACTCATTGCCTCTGTCTGTTCTCTTGAATTCTTCAGACGCGATGTTGTGATGTGATATTATCGCATATCGTAAATCATGTTCACGACCTGTCGCCCTCCGCTACGTCCTGTGACTTTTTGCCGATTGCGATTTCGCGATACGATATTATCGCAAATCGCAAATCACACCCACCAGTGTCAAAGCTACACCCTCCCATTTGTTTTCGCCGACGCGATATTGCGATCGCAGTGTGAGTCGCCAATTGCACATCGCATAAATTATAGTTCTCCAACACGTCGGACCTTTTGACCCGCGCGATAAGCCTTGTGCACGTTCCCTGTCATCCTCATCACTTGTCAATACCTTTTCCGATGTGATCTCCACCATTTATCTATGGATCTGACAGCCGTTATTTATTCTCGCCCTGAGCACGCCACCGCCATACTGCCTTTACGCCCTTAATCTGTTTTGTGTTCTCGAAGGAGGAAGAAGGCCGCATCCAACACTTTGCGCCATTACTTCTCACTCACTGCATTTAAAGAAGAGAACGGCCAAAGTGACAATAGGACAGCCTCGAGCAGTTCAACCATTAATCAGTGATGGATCATGTTCCATATTATATACCACCTGGTCAGAGGAGGACTGCAAAGCACCAGGAAAAGCCGATTGTGTTCATTAAGATCATCAGATTATATCTGATAGTAAATGTGGTTGGTGGTTAATCAAGACATCTCCACGCATAAGTTAGTAGAGAGATATTTTGTAAACTGATGCTATATATATATATATATTCAGAAAACGATGTAATAGGATTGATGAGAGGTAATGCACAGCAGTGCAGAGAAAATTTCTTTTTGTTGTGGAACTGAAGCGTTCTTGTTGTAATCCCTCTGTTCAAAGGAAGACCCATTTTGTAACAGCAGTTGTTTTTTATTAATGAATACAAAGTTTTATTATGCATGTAAAACTTTGTCATTTTAGAAATCATTTTTTTTTTTTGTTTCCGCTGTGTTAAGAAACGGAGTATTATTCTCTATTCGTTTTTTTGGAATCATCATAAATTTCGACATGGTATCGGAGCTAGTCCAGACTCTTTGAAGGTGTCAAAGAAGCTAAAGGAAGGATTTCTTGTTGGAGAAGCTCAGCAGTGTGAAGACTCAATAAAAAATCCAAGGTATTTCACAATTTTTTTTTGTGTTGCTGTTGAAGGCAGACAGTTGTTTTAAATACACAGTCAAGTATTTAGAAGCATAGTTTAGAGTGCAAGAATGGCTGGCACCAGCACCAGCACCAGCAGTAGCATGGGTATCTGTAATACCCAGCTCCCACAGTTTAATGGGAAGAAGTATGACTATTGGGCAATAACCATGAGAGCCTTGTTTTCTTCTCAAGATTTATGGGAATTAGTTGAATATGGGTTTGAAGAACCAGCAGATGAAAATGACTTTAACAATTTAACTCAGGTGGAGAAAGAACGGTTGAAGAGCTATAAGAAGAAAGATTCTAAAGCCCTCCTCTTCTTATATCAAGCAGTGCATGAGAGTGTGTTTCCAAGAATAGCAGCAGCTAAGACATCCAAAGAAGCATGGCAAACTCTTAAGACAGCCTATCAAAGGCATGGAGAAAGCGAAGACAACAAAACTACAGTTGTTGAGGAGAGATTTTGAGAACCTATGCATGAAGGAGTCAGATAATATTGACTCATTCTTCACACATGTAATTGGTCTGGTCACACAGATAAGGACTCATGGAGAAATTCTTGAAGAAAGGAAGATTGTGGAGAAACTATTGAGGATCCTACCCTCAAAGTTTGATGTGATTGTCACCACCATAGAAGAGACAAAGGATCTCTCAAACTTCTCAGTTGATGAGCTACATGCATCAGTGATAACACATGAGCAGAGGTTGAGTAGAAATGAAAGCTCATCTCTAGAGCAAGCCTTTAAGACCCATATGTCCTTTGGAAGAGGAAGAGGTCAAGGCAAAAGAAACAAGAGAGGAAGAGGCAGAAGCCAAAATAGAGGTGGAAGAAATAGTCCAGCGAATGCTCAAGGAAGAGGCAACAATCCAAATCAGAACCAAGGCCAAGGCAGCAGCCAACAAAGTGGACAACATCATGCTCAAGGACAAAGGTATGAAAAATCCAATGTCCAATATTATTATTGTAAAAAATATGGGCATTATGCCAATGAGTGTAGGAAGAAGCAGCATGATATGAATAATAGATCTAGTGCAAATATCACTAAAGAAAATATCAACCAAGACAATGTGTTGATAGCTTGTAATATGGTTGAAACGAAGAGTGATGATATATGGTTTCTAGACTCCGGTTGCAGCAACCATATGACATGAAACGTAGCCATGTTTTCTGCTTTAGATCAAAATGTGAAATCACAAGTCACACTTGGGACTGATAGTCAAGTTTCTGTTATTGGAAAATGAGAAGTTAAAATATTTACAAAGAAAGGTGAAAAGAAAACCATAGCAAATATCTATTATGTTCCTGGAATGAAATGTAACCTCTTGAGTATTGGACAACTTGTTCAAAAGGGGTACAATGTTTTCTTTGTGAATGATGTATGCACCATCATGGATAGAGCACCCAACAAAAGATGTATGCTGAAGTGAAGAAGACAAGGAACAGGATGTTTCCCTCTCAGAATAAAGGCAGATTTGAAAAAACAAAGAAGTAATGCAGCCAGTTACCCAAGAGGGCTTTCCAAAGCGTACCAAAGGAATAAAATTGGTTTGTGGCACTTGAGATTTGGACATCTCAACTTTGAGGTCTTAACTGTTGAGTAGAAAATGAATGGTTAAAGGATTACCATTGATAGAGAAACCAGACAGCCTTTGTGAAGGTTGTATCTTGGGGAAACAACACAAAGAAAGTTTTCCATCAGGGAAAAGCATAAGGGAAAAAGCACCCTTAGAGATCGTTCACTCAAATGTATGTGGACCGATGCAAACTCCATCACTAGCAGGCAGCCAATATTTTCTAACATTCATTGATGATTTTACTAGAAAAACTTGGGTTTATTTCATGAAAAACAAAAGTGAAGTGTTTGAAAAATTTCGAAATTTCAAAGAACTTGTAGAAAGCCAAAGTGGGCTGCATATCAAAGTTCTAAGAACTAATAGAGGAGGTGAGTATATCTCCAAAGAATTTCTACGTTTTTGTAGAGAAAATGGAATTCACAAACAGTTTACCACTAGGTACACCCCGCAACAAAATGGAGTTGCTCAAAAGAAGAATAGGACAATCATGGATATGGCGAGGAGTATGTTAAAGGCAAAGCATTTGCCAAATGATTATTGGGCTGAAGCTGTACACTGTGCAGCGTATATTTTGAATAGATGCCCAACAAAAGCAGTCATGAATAGAGTGCCAGAAGAAACATGGAGTGGGAAAAAGCAAGGAGTCACCCACATGAAAGTTTTTGGATGTGTGGCTTATGCACACATTCCAGATCAGCGAAGGAAGAAGTTGGACAACAAAGGGGAGAAATGTAGTTTCATTGGATACAGTGAGGAATCCAAAGCTTACAGGTTGCATATCCCATCTACCAAGAAGTTTTTTTTGAGCAGAGATGTTCATTTCATTGAAGAGGAAGCTTGGGATGGAAGCATAGAGAAAACAGTGAATGTTAAAAACTGTTTGTCTCATGATGAAGATGATGAGGAGATGGCTGAAATACATCCCCAAATAGCAGCACCAACACAAGGGAAGCAAGGGACACCCTTGAGGAGAAATGAAAGTGCTTCTCCAAGCACACCACAAGGAGGAAATTCAAGTGCTTCTTAAAGCACTTTTACACCAAATGAAAGAGGTAAGAAAATCAGAAATTTAAGTGACATTTATGATGAAGGTATGAATTCTTTGTTTGCTTTATATTGTCATGTTGATGACCCTATTCATTTCGAAGATGCTATTAAGGATAGGAAATGGATAGAAG
>APFE031483962.1:1940-38941 GCA_000404065.3 Pinus taeda | reverse complement strand
GTTTAGATATACAACAAGTGGTATCAGAGCTACAACAAGTGGTATCAGAGCACTTTCTTGGGCACAAAAGTGGAATTTTTTTTACTTTTTGCAGGATTTCAAGGGCGGTGAGTTTTCAGATCAGATCTGTACGTTTTGGTTCAAGATCTGAAAAATCTGATTGTTGATCTGTATTCCTTGTGAAAAAATAGCCGATTTCAAAAAAAAAAATCGGTCAAATCGGAGTCCGGATGAAGGAGATATCACTGATCTAAAAATCAGTAGGGTTGGAGACAATTTTTCGGGGCAGCGAATTTGCGGCACAGATATAGGCGTCCTGGTGCAATATCTACAAGATCTAATTGTAGATATGGAATCTTTGTGAAAAAACACTTAAATTAAAAAAAAAAATCAGTCGAATCGGAGTCCGGATGAGGGAGATATCGCTGATTTAAAATCAGCACTTTTTTCAGAAATTTTGGGTGACGGCGGAAGAGTAACAGCGCAGATCTGGAATTCTAGTGCCTGGATCAGGATTTCTAGTACATGGGCAGATGCAGAATGGTTGTTACATTTCCAAAAATAGGTTATAATAGAGATTCTAAACAATATTGACGAAACTGTGACAATTTCAAATTTTCGCCAAGTCATAGAAGTTTTTCTCAAAACCCTCTTCATGACAACTCTACAATTTACCGAGAAAGATGAGGATCCTACTATTGAAGAATTCCTACAAACAATAAAGCTCAGACATGGGATACTTTGGAAGGCTTTTGTACTGTTTAATTTGCAAGAGGATGCCGACAGATGGTGGAGATCGCTAGGAATCAAATAGTCGAAAGACTTGTCAGATGAAGAATTTGAAAAACTCTTTATGGACAAATGGTCTTATGCTACAAAAAAGAAGGAAACTAAGGAGAAACATATGGGGTTATTTCCTATTGGTATATCCTTATTGCAGGTTCATGGATTGATTCAGAAAGAGAAGATCATTGTTTCTATAAATCCTAGTTGCAAGCATAATTTCATCAATGTTAAGTTGGCAAAAAAATTGCAAGTTCCAACAAAAAACATTGAAAATACACAAGTTGATGAGGAGAATGTTCAAATGTACAAGGATTTGAAGATTTCAATGGATAAATATGTGTTGCATAGTGATTTTTATGCCTCAGAGATGGATAACATAGATGTTGTTTTGGAATACCCTTGGATGGAATCAGTAGGTACTATCAATATTAATGTACAGAAGAAATTCCTGAAGCTCTGGTATAAAAAGAAGAAAATTACATTACAGGATATTTCCATTAATAAACAAATAGAGTCCAAGGAGGCTGAAGCAGAAGATGTTCAAGGGTCAGACATATCAGATGATGAGCAGTTGATGGTCGACAATCAGACACAAACAGAGGCTGAAGAAGGAAAGGTTACAGGTGATGATACATCAGAGGAGGGCTCAGTGGTTGAAGTCATACTGGAAAAGAAGACACCACAACAGGCACCTTAGCAGGGTGAATTAAAGAAGAAGACATCGTGGGTTAAAACTTCAACATATCATCACCCACATCACCCCGCAAGACAAACATCAAGATGGAAACAGTGTAGTCACATGACGGATACAAAGGAGAGACGATCCACCTACTACACATCAACACAGAAGAGCTGCCATGGTCAACTTCCATCTCAAGCGAGCCAGGCACCAGCAAGATTGACGGTTCACCTTTCTCTTGGATGGCTAGATGCACGTGCATGGTATCAGTGGACTATTCTTTTGAGTAGATCTTATTATTTGTGTTCTTCCCATGTTTCGGGGACGAAACATGCTAAGGGGGGTGGAATGTTATATACCTTGAGGGGGTAATATGGGGTACCGAGGGAAGTACCCAAGGTAATAATGTAATAATGGGTAATAATGGGATGGGCCATAGTAATAAATAAGGTGGTTAACCCATGTCATGTAAGGGACCACAAGTAGTTAATAATAATTTAAGGGGCCCATGGTATTAGTTCATGGTATGAGGAAACCATGGTAATGATGCATGGTATTGTATGTATGAGGCCTATATAGAGGCTACAGACTCCACATGGAGGGATAGGAAGAGAAGTATTCTTGTATGAACATACATATGGCTTGTGGAGTGTTCTCCTTCCTTAAGGAGTGAATGTATGGTGTTGCCCTACCTTAAGGGTTTGATAATAAAGAAGCATTTCTATCTATTTCTCTCTTGTTATTCTTGGGTTATTTCTATTATCATAATATTTCCGGTTTAGATATACAACAAGTGGTATCAGAGCTACAACAATAATCAAGAAAGAGAAATAAAACCCTAATATATAGTAGGTGAATAATTATTTTTTCCTTAGTGTGTAACCAAAAAACAAAGAAAAAGAGATGATGCCTTAATTATTGATAAACCTAATGAATAATAATTAGTATTTTAATTTACATTATTCCTAAATAAGGCTATACTTAATCCCTAAACCTTGGAAAGTCATGACATGTCCAACAAATCACAATAGCTAAAAGGGGCCTTCTAAATGACCCTCTATTTGGGGTGATGGAGTAAATAAGAGCTTAGAGGGGACTACCTAATGAACCTTCACCATTGGTGATAAAATATACTAGCGGGACAAGGAAAGTGAATATATTAATGATTCATTATAGTATGTTATGTCTAAGGTAGTGGAATGTAAAGGGAATCTCACTATATGCCTTAGGTTCTCTCACAATCCCACAACAAAACCACCTGATGATAAATACATGATATACCACTAATATTCCTCTTCTTAACTCATGGAAAATGGGTTATTGATCTCATATGTTAATTAAGGCACATTTTTTAACAATTTGGGAGATCCATGCAAATCCATCGATCCAAACTAAGCATTAAAACCAAAAATATGGTGTGTTACTAGTACTAGCAAAGTTCATCTAGCTTTGAATTTGTTTCAAATACATCATCATCATAATTATTTAGTGCCTAGCCACGTTCAGACATATAATTCGATTCAGTTATTGTCATTATTATTGCAATACTTTGATATAAATAATTATTGTTTTCATGAAATACACATCTTGAGGATAACTATTAGGTGCTTCTCCCCATTTCGAATATGAAACATAGGGTAAATTGGTTTCTACATAAGCACAAGGCTTTGATATTATAGGTCTCATATCCATTACAATAATTTTCTCATTAAGATCTCAATATGACACTTGCAAGAATTGAAATTGGATGGGAAGCATGACACTTGTCCTCTTAACTGCTGGGGCTAGACTCAATTGTTAATTATAACAATAATTATTATGATAAATATAATCATGATTATGTTAAATATTTTTCTAATAAATTATTTAAATGGACACCAAAATAATGCAATCACATCATACATTTTTCGTTGTGTAATAAAATTAAATGTAAATATACAACTTGTATCATATATGTGATGCTATCGCAACATAAATACATGTGATTTGAAAAAAAAAGGAGGAACAAATAGTGGGCTTGCATTTCCCATGTATCAATTTCAAATATAAAGTGGAAAAGTGAGGTCTCTATCAACTATTTTTCACATGAATATGCAGAGAGAAACTTATTGGATACTAGAGAGGTCCATGGAGCATTTAAAACAAGTGATGAAGAGAGTTTCAAGGACCTTTGTTGAATCTATTGGATTCCAAGGTAAGATTAATTCAACCCCATTCTCTTAAACCTATAGATTTTTTATTTGGTTTGGAATGAGATTTGAGATTATACTTGGGATGAGATTTGGGTCTATATCTAGAATGTAAGTAAGTTATATTTTACCCTATAATGCTTTGAATTGAGATTCAATATCACAAAACTGAAAAAGAAAGAAATAAAGTTAAGGTTTAATGATTAGATACCTCTTACATGTTACTCTTCCTACTCTTAAACTCCTTCTTTGTCTACTTATTCCTCGTATTATTCTTATTTTACATATTCCCTTCTCCCCCCCCCTCTCCTCCTTCATATTCTTTGTTTCTCTTTCCCTTTTCCTTTCTCTCACTCTCCTCTTCTTCTACCTTATTTTCCCTCTCCCTTATCTTTCCTCTCCCCTATAAAGTTAAGGTTTAGGGATTACATACCTCTTACATGTTACTCTTCCTACTCTTAAACTCCTCATATTTCTACTTCTTGATTGTATTATTCTTAGTTTACATATTCTCCCCTCAGCCGGCCCCCCTCTCATCCTCCTTCATCTTCTTTGTTTCTCTTTCCCTTTTCCTTTCTCCCACTCTCATATTCTGCTACCTTATTTTCCCGCTCCCTTATCTTTCCTCTCCCCTATAACTCTTCTTCTTCCTTCTTCTTATCCTCTATTATATTCCATTTATTATTCTCCCTCTTCTTGTCCTTATTATTATTTTTCTCCTCTCCTCCCTATCCCTCTCCTTTCCCTCCCTCTTCCTTTTCCTCTCTTCCTATTTTTCTCCATAAACTCCTCCTTTTTATTTCTATTTATTCCTTTAAGCCAGCGTACTCCTCGTTTCTTCAGCCTCCTCTCATTCTTGCATTTTCCCTTCTCCCTATCCCTCCCCCCTTATATTTCCTCATACCCTTACCCTTCTCCATCTCTCTCCTTTCTTGTCTCCCACCATTATATTTCTTTACTTATCCTTAGTATTTTTCTTCCCCCTCCCCACCATTTTTCTTCCTATTCTCCTTCCTTTTTTTCTTCTTTTCCCTCTCCTTCTCTCTTTCTTTTCCTTCCCCTCACCCTCCTATCTTTTTCTTCATTATCATCTATTAAATCATTATTAATTTTCCCTCAAAATAAAACATAATTCCATAGTTTAAGTCTCACTTAATTTGATACCAATTAACACAACCAATAAATAGTTTAAGACTCACTTAGGTTGATACTAACACAACCATCAATTTATAGTAAAATAAATGCATGAAAATGATCTTGTCTAGCCACTCTTATCTATTGCATTACACTCCTACTTTTTGCACATTCAAGCATACATATCCAAGATCATGAGGGTATTGATCATGATGTGATAACCAATCAATTTTTATAGACTTTACATAAAACTACCTTTTTTACTATTATCTTTTGTGACTAAAGTGTCAATGCATATGTTAGTGTTATTCATGTGTATTTTCAAATTCCAAGCCAACTTATGCATATTTTTCTTCCAAGGATTTTATATAATTACCTTGGTAGTGTATCATTATAATGAGTCCTAGAATTATACAATGATATTGACCAAATGGAGAAGATGAGAAACATTATAAAAGGATAGATAAAGCGCGTGAGAGAACTTTAATTTGGGTGTTTTGGAGAAATGTTTTTACCTTCACTCAAATTTAATGGAGAAATGCTTTTATCCTCCCACTCAAATTTAATTTCCATATATAAATATGCATAGGTATAATATGAAATAGTAAGATATTTCTCATAAAAAAATTATATTTATAATTTTAATTAATACATACTATATTTTAATTTTATTAAAAAACAAATATAATTTTTATTTATATGTAAAAAATATAAACAAATTAAAATTCCTCATGAGTTTACTATTTACTTATCACACTCACTGATCTAGGTAGATATTGGTGGCCACCTACCAATTCCACTTGGACCCCCACCATTGTTTCTTTCAATTTTTCAGTTTCCTTAATTGTAGCACAGTTTACTATTTTTAGCAGTTTTTCGGGTCCTAAACTTTTGGAGTTGTTTTGAGGCCCTAAACGAATATTTTTGGCAATCTACCACTAGTGATCTTTTGATAAAATTGTCTTTCCTATTGTAGTCCTCAGAGAGATATTTCCAACGGGGTATCATGTGTGTCAAATGGAGATAACATGACCAAGTCATGACACCGGGAAGTTGGTTTTCTAACTAACCCCAACAGGGCCCATAAACTCTTGGCGTTACATCTCATCGAGTTAGGGTTTTGATTGTTTAGGGTTTACTCTTATTGTTCAATAAGCCTCATTGTAAGGAAGTTCAAAGGCATGTAGCCACCACATCTCTTCTCAAGGATAAGCTACCATCGCCCGAGCTAGTTTATTTCCATTTCTGTTACTAGGTATATTTCAGTATTTTACATTAATGAAATGAAGTATTATTTCTATTGCATCTCTATATTTATGGTTATATTTGTGATTTTTTGTGTTCCTGTTTAAATTCAGATCAGCGGTATCAGAGTGGTCTTCTCTTTCTCTGTTTTTCTTTGCATGTCCCCAACGAGGTCAAGATATAAGGAGTTAGGGCTTGAACTGGTCGAACCTTTACAAGACCAGCCTTGCAAATCTTGATGGCCTCCCATGGTGGATGAAAAGAAAGACAAGGGGAAGGAGATCCTATCAAAATATTGCTTGAAGAAGCCCTCTAGCAACAAAGGAAAACGATGATGGACAACTTTGCCCAGATCCTTCAGTGGAGGGGTAACACATCTACTTCCAGCAGCTACTCTAGAAGCACCACACCATTTCAGGTACAAGTTAACCTTGACATTCCCACATTTGAGGGTCAAATAGATGTAAACACTATAGATAAATGGTTAAATCTGTTAGAAGGGTATTTTTCTGTTCATGATTTTTCCAGACGGGAAAAGATTACTTTCACTCTTCTCAAAGCTACCCCCCACGTCAAGGACCGATGGGAAACCTACTTCAAGCAGAAGGATGAAAGTACGACCTCACTATTTTCAGTTGCACCTACTTGGAATTTATTCCAAGATGCCATCAAGGAGCAGTACTACCCTGTCAGAAGCTATGAGGATAAATACATAAAGTGGACCACACTACGGCAAGGAAGGGACCAAGACATACTGCAGTTTACCAATAATTTTCATACCCTTCACACAAAGTTGTGTGTCAAGGATACTGAGCAGCATTTGGTACTCAAATACCACGACTGCCTACAGAGTTACATCCAGGACGAGATGGAGTTTCGAGACATCTCCTCGCTCGACACGGTGTACCGATACACTGTTAAGATCAAGCAGAAGTTTAAACAGAGGAAGATAGATTTTGGATCTGTGAATCCAAAGCAAGGGAAAGCTGCCCCAAAACCACAAAACAAAGGAGAAAGCCAAGGCAGGGTGGCATAGGACAACCCGCCAAAGCCATAAGCAAAGAACAACAAAGCAAAGCCAAAGAAGGAGATAGAAAAGTGGTGTGAGTTCCATAAGAGCTACACTAAAAATAAAAGTGAGTGTGGGGCACAACAATCACTAGTGGTTGAGCTAAAGGCTTTAGAATCAGATACATGTTCCAACTCTGAGTCAGAACCTAGCAAGGGGAATGGCAAAGGGAAATAGATTATCAATGTGGAACCCAATGCCACCGTTGCCACCACGAAGATCCAAAAGGAGAGCACCTCTTCCATTCCCAGATAATGGTAAAGGGCTACTAGCCACAACACATCCCCAACCGTACACCATCGGGTGGCTTCACCAAGGACGAGATCTTCACGTGAGCCAGTAGTGTCGCCTTCCATACAACATCAAGCCCTTCATGGATGAGGTATTATGTGACATTGCTCCTCTTTATGTTTGTGATGTATTATTAGGCCAACCATACTTGTGGAAGTGACATGTTGTGTATGAATCAAGGCCTCGTGTTGTTATTGTTACTTTGGGAAATAAGTTGTACATGATACCGGAGGTAGCACTGCCTACTCCATCTCTTGGGTTACTACAAAACAATGTAGTAAGCTCATTTCCAAAACCAAGAAATTTGTTTTCTTGATGATGCGCCCTTAGGGAAAGAAGAATATGGTGGCCACGACCTCTAGACAGGGCCCCTCTGCATGACAATTACAGATGGGCAAGGTCATGGAGGAGTGCGAGGACATCTTCACCTCCCTCGCAGGGGTTCCTCTACGCTGCCAGGTCAAGCACTCCATCAATCTGACTCCAGGTGCATCGTTGCCCAATGGACCAATCTATCGGCACTCCATTCTAGAGAACAATGAAATCAAGAGGAAGATTATGGAATTGTTGTAGAAAGGTCACATCCGACCGATTTCATCACCCTATGGGAACCTAATCATGTTGGTACAGAAGAAGGATTGGACTTGGAGACTCTATATTGACTATTGGTCACTGAACAAGATCACTATCCAGAATAGGTACCCGATCCCATGGATTGATGACCTTCTGAACCAACTGAAGGGGGGAAAATATTTCAGCAAGATCGACTTGAAGTCAGGATATCACCAGGGAGAAATCGAACCCTCTGATGTGTGGAAGATTGCCTTCAAAGCCAAGGAGGGCTTTTTCGAATGGTTGGTTATGCCTTTTGGGTTGACGAATGCTCCTGTAACCTTCATGAGGCTGATGGATGACATCTTGTGACCATTCACCAACTCATTTGTAGTGGTATACTTGGATGACATCCTGATCTTCAGCCAGAGTTGGGAAGAGCACCTCAACCACATCCGACAAGTTCTCCAAACATTGCGGCAACACAAGCTAGGTGGAAATTTGGAGAAATGCACTTTTGGCATGACCCAAGTTCAGTATCTAGGATACATTATTGATGAACGGGGGGTGCATGTGGATCCAGCCATGATCCAAGTCATTTGGGATTGGCCATCTCCAACCACTTTGACAGAGCTCCACGACTTTCTAGGTCTTGCCAATTTCTACCGCAGGTTCGTGTTGGGATGTTATCATATCACTTGGCCCTTGAGTCAAGTTACCTGATGAGCCTCGGTATTTCAACAAGAATGCTGCAACTCCCAAGGCTACCGACTTTAATTATCAACCCGGGGTTCGTACAAACTTAAGAGGTGTCGACACTATATATGTGGCATACAATGTGTCATTTCTTTGCTGTCATGATGTAATGGAGTGCATGTAATGAATTCAAATCCTAAACTAATTGCAGAAAATGAAATGTTCGAAATGGAACCTTAACATATTGCAATAAATAAAGTACAAGGAAAGAGACAGAAATTCAATGCTAAATCACACTATTTCCTAATAATTACCAAGAAACTATGCTTTGCAATAATGATAAATTATCACGAACCAAATACTACTATCTAATCATGGAAGTAAGAAGCATCAAACGTCACTAATGTTCAAGTAAAGGGACTGAAATAAATCTATATGTCTTTTTGTCTTTTCATGCAAAATCAAGTATGCAAACTAATTTCCTTTGGTGATGTGGCAAGTGAATTAAGGATGTTGGAGATGGAAGGGTTAGGAGATGGTTGGATGGTGTGGGAGACCCTTGGGAGGATTTTGATGACTTCCTAGAGGTTTTCTTTCAATTGAGCCTCAAAACAGACCATTTCAGGAAAACCTATAGGATCCCCTGAAAACCTGCAAGATACAGCTGAGAGAAAAATAGAAGGTGTTTGAGGTGATGGAAGGATTAGGGAAGGTGGTATATGGGTGGAATGGAGTGATAAAATGCCTAGGATCACTTTGAAATCAAAACCAAAGTTGGGAGATGGATGGATTTGCTTAAAAAACTTGGAGAAGTTTCCTACAAGATGTACAGATTCATTATAATTCATCGAATGACCAAGAAAATCAAATCCAAATTGGATGGGATAAATTTTGTTATTAAATAGGATTTCCTAAGTCCCCATTCCAAGTTTAATCACTCAAAAAGACTTATATTAACCCATTCTAAAAAAATAAAAATAAAAACATTACTAGTCGAAAATCTAGAAAATCGAGAACTAGTGAGCTAGTAAATCTAAAAAATTCCTAACAAAATCAAGTGAAAATGCAATGGGGTAATTTTTGTTATGAACTAGAATGTTTTTTTTTATCTAATGCAATTGGAATCAAGCCGATTGAAGCTCGTTAGCATGCTCTAAAAAATAGTAGAAATTTATTGTTCTTTGCTAAAATTGAGGTCCAACAATCTAGATTTGGGAATAAAAAGACTAATCCAAGAAACTCAATAATTATTATGAAATTAAAAATATTTTCCAAGGATAAAATAATGTTGCGATCTTACAAAAGAACTTACATCAACCATTTAACTCAATCCTAGAACAAAAAATCTTTAATACTAAATGCGTAAATAGAAAGAAATAAAAACTAGAGATGCATGTGAATAAGCAATGGAAAGAAGGAACGAAAATGACACAAGAAGGCTCTGAGGTTCATGGGATGGCCAAGCCCAAGGAAACTCAGAGACCTATGGAGGAGAACAAGATTTAGAAGCTAAACATGACACCAATCTTCATTATTTTCATCAATAGAATTCATCCCTACAAGAAAATACAGTGGAGCTACAAAAATACAAGATTTCTCCACAATAACACTAATGTAAAATATCTCCCCTAGAGGAAAATTCGACTTGGTACTTATACAAAATGATTAGGAATCATTCACCATGAATGGAGGAAGATTTCCCCACCAAAATCCCTTGATTAGTGGATCTAGTCTCCAATACTAGGAATTTGCATTAAATGGTAGGAAACACATTCCTAGATTTTCTCAATCATTCCCTAGAGGAAAATTCAACTTGGTACTTATAAAAATTGATTAATAATGGAGGAAGCTTTCCCCACCGAAATCCCTTGATTAGTGGATCTTCTCCCTTGATTAGTGGAACACATTCCTAGATTTTTCTCAATCATTAGAGTTCTACAATTTGTGCCATAATTCCATAATATATTGTTGACTTATTATTTATTATTGATCCTCCAGTAGTAGGGAACAAGTCCCTAAATTATCTCCTCCAACTCTTCATAATTTGCCCAATATTCTCATAATATTCCACAAAAAATAAATAATATTAGGCACAAATATTCAATTATTCATAAACTTTCCTAATGAATATATTAAAGTTAAAAATAAATTATCTAATGCAAAAATAGAGGTTTAATGTGCTAAATTATGGTCATAGGCCTTAATTTATGTTTTAAATTAGAGCACGGGCCTTAATGTCTAATTTAGAGGCCCACCATACCCCCTGCTAAAATTGTTGCTCATCCTCTAAGCAACTTAGTGACCTCATTGTGTCTCATCCATGGCCCTAGTGGCCTCTCTCTTGTGCATTAAGAATCTTGGCTGTAATATCTACAAGGACAAGCCCAAAAACATATTTTTTCAAAGAAAAATCATTGTTTCTTGAAACCATTAGCTTGCTTTCTTGCCCTTATTCAATATGAGTTCTTGAATATTTTTTTTAGTTTGGCAAAGGTCTTCCACACCCTTATCAAACTTTTGCTACCTTGTTCCGCCATTTGGACACCTCCTGTAGGATTTCTGGGTCACTGTAATTCCTATAGGATCTTCCTGTAGAAAACACAATCCCTTTGTAAACTGAAGTAGGGGAGTAGAAAAAATGACAGAAATGGTGGATGAATGAATGGTAATGAATGGTAAAATAAAAATGTGAGTGACAGGGGTCTCTTTGTGATCCTCCTTTGCTCTTTGACCGTCCTTTTTGCTGACCTGCAAATGGAAATTTCATGAAAATGGAGAGGATTCTCTCTTTGTTTTTTTTTTCAAGAATGAAATGAGATGGATGAATGATGAATATATAGTGAATATGAAGTGGATGGAGGGCTTGGAGTGTTGTGGTGACCGTTGTCTTTACAAAAATATCTTCTTTTAACTATTGTCCTCATTCCTTGAAATCATCACCCTTCATAATTTGACTTTTCAACATTGCACGAATGGAGTGAGTTAGAATTAACTAGTTGAATGTAGTTGAGATTGCTAACCCATCCTTAGCTTATAAAAACTCATCTCTCATGCATTGACAACAAATTTCTAACTATAATATGCTCAAGAGAAGAAGTCAAGAATATTGCATACCTTACCTACCTGATGGTTGTTAGAGAGACATGCATGCTGCTGCTGAGTTGATGTTGATGTGCAAGTGTTGGATGGTGATGTTGATGATACTGATGTTGCTACTAAGCTTTGGAGGAGATTCTTTGACCTCTATATCTCCTTTAAAACTAATCATTGCCAATCCTGTAGGTGTTGTTTTGTATCCTGTAGGTTTACAGGACAACAAGCTGTTTTTTCCATATCTCCCAAACGGTAGATTGGATTGAGCTGAAACTTTTTGAGCATGTTGCACCTCCCCATAGAAAATGTTTGGTCAATGGATGCATGGATCTCGAGAAAAAATAAAAATGGCTAAAGGTGATGGAGGATGATTTCTTGAAAACCGTACACTGGAATTTGCTGAAATTGCTTGGGCATGTTACCATCATCCATATGTATCTCCCCATGAAACCATTTTTTAAATGGATTCACGAATATTGAGAAAATGTAAAAATGGCTAAAGGTGATGGAGGCTAATTTCTTGGAAACCGTGCACTGAAATTTGTTGAATTTTCTTGAGCATGTTACCATCATCCATATGCATCTCCCCTTGAAACATCTTAGCAAATGGATGCATGTTTTTCAAGTTATGGAAAAAACAAATTTCTGCTTTATGTATTTTTGTATCGTGTAGTAAAACAGAGCATCCTGTAGTTTTTTAGGACAACAAGGAAAATGAGTGGTAGAAGCTTGAGAATGATGGGTGTATGGTAATATGTGTTTGCATGTTTCACAAATGTCTTCAAATGATAATTGATATACATCACCTCTATTCATGAGATCAAGAATATCAACCCACTCATCCCTAATTGTTCTAAGTAAGAGGTTTCTTAGTGTGTTAGATCCTAAATGATGTAGTTTTCCCCTCTTAACATTATACATGAACCTCTCTATTAGATCCTCTAGACTCTCTTTTTCTCTTTGAATCATTCTAAAGATTTCTTCTTTAAGATCATAATCTTTATATTTTTCTATAAATATCTTTTTCATAGCATTCCATGATCTTATTGAATTAGTCCCTAAACTCATGAACCATTAAAGAGTTCTATCCTTCAAAGTCGTCGGAAACAATCTCAGTTTTTGAGTTTAAATAAGTAACCATAAGATCTACAAACAATCTCAAATTCAAAGAGAAAGGTTTCTGGATCATCTGACCTTAGCGCATGAAATTTTGGAAGAAAAGATGGAGGGATGTTCTTCATGTGCACACTACCATAAGTGTCTTGAATGAGAAATTCAAGAGGATCTTCCTCATTGTCATCATCTCCATCCATTTCTTCTACATTCTTTTGCATCTTCTTCTTCTATCTGCAAAAGTGAATGGTGATATGGATCTTACTACACCATATGATCAAATGGGGGGTGGGTTGGTGTTGGAGAATTTTTTGTTTTTGTTTTTATGATTGAACGAAAACTAGAATGCAATGCAATTTTCTACTTTTGAAATTAAATATGCCTAATGCAATTTTTTTTTTTTGGCAAAAAATAAAAATAAATGAATCAACTAGGAAAGAAAATAATTCATACTTTGACACCTCCTCAGAAACGATGCCAAAAAGTGATGAGCCTCAGTATTGCAACAAGAATGCCGCAACTCCCAAGGCTATCGACTTTAATTATCAACCCAGGGTTCATACAAACTTAAGAGGTATCGGCACTATATGTGCGGCATACAATGTGTCCTTCCTTTGCTGTCATGATGTAATGAAGTGCATGTACTAAAGTCAAATCCTAAACTAATTGTAGAAAATGAAATGTTCGAAATGGAACCTTAACCTATTGCAAGAAAGAAAGTACAAGGAAAGAGACAAAAATTCAATGCTAAATCACACAATTTCCTAATTAATTGCCAAGAAACTATGCTTTGCAATAATGCTAAATTATCATAAACCAAATGATATTATCTAAACATGGAAGTAAGAAGCATCAAACATCACTAATGTGCAAGTAAAGGGACTGAAATAAATTTGTTTCTGTCTTTTTGCCTTTTCATGCAAAATCAAGTATGCAAATTAATTTCATTTGGTGATGTGGCAGGTGAATTAATGATGTTGTAGGTTGGATGGAAGGGTTAGGAGATGGTTGGATGGTGTGGGAGACCTTTGGGAGGCTTTTGGTGACTTCCTAGAGGTTTTCTCTCAATTCGGCCTCAAAATAGGCCACTTCAGGGAAACCTGCAATATGTACTAGAAACCTACAGGATCCCATGAAAACCTATAGGATATAGCTGAGAGAAAAATGGAAGGTGTTGGAGGTAATGGAAGGCTTAGGGAAGGTGGTAGATGGGTGGAATGGAGTGAGAAAATGCCTAGGATCACTTAGAACTCAAAACCAAAGTTGGGAGATGGATGGATTTGCTCAAAAAGCTTGAAGAAGTTTCCTATAGGATGTACAGATTCACTATAATTCATTGAATGGCCATGAAAATCAAATCCAAATTGGATGGGAAAAATTTTGTTATTAACTAGAATGTCTTAGGTCCCCATTCCAAGTGGAATCACTCAAAAATACCTTTGTTAACCCATTCTAAAAAAATAAAAATAAAAACATTACTAGTCGAAAATCTAGAAATTCGAGAACTGGTGAGCTAGTAAATCTAAAAAATGCCTAACCAAATCAAGTGAAAATGAAATGGGGTAATTTTTGTTATGAACTAGAATGTTTTTTTGATCTAATTCAAGTGGAATCAAGTTTATTGAAACTCGTTAGCGTGCTCTAAAAAATAGCAGCAATTTATTGTTCTTTGCTAAAAAAGAGGTCAAGTAATCTAGATTTAGGAATAAGAAGACTAATCCAAGAAACTCAATGATTATTATGAAATTAAAAAGATTTTCCAAGGATGAAATAATTCTCGTGATCCTACAAAAGAACTTACATCAACCATTTAACTCAATCCTACAACAAGAAATCATTAATACTAAATGCAGAAAAGAAAGAAATAAAAACTAGAGATGCATGTGAATAAGCAATGAAAAGAAGGAAAGAAAATGATACAAAATGGCTCTGAGGTTCTTGGAATGCCCAAGCCTAAGGAAAATAAAATACCTATGGAGGAGAACAAGATTTAAAAGTTGAACATGACACCAATCTTCATTATTTTCATCAATAGAATTACATCCCTACAAGAAAATACAATGGAGCTGCAAAAATACAAGCTTTCTCCACAATAACACTAATGAAAAATATCTCCCCTAGAGAAAAATTTGAATTGGTACTTATACAAAATGATTAGGAATCATTCCCCATGAATGGAGGAAGCTTTCCCCACCAAAATCCCTTGATTAGTGGATCTAGTCCCCAATACTAGGAATTTGCATTAAATGGTAGGGAACACATTCCTAGATTTTCTCAATCATTCCCTAGAGGAAAATTCAACTTGGTACTTATAAAAAATGATTAAGAATCATTCCCCATCTATGGAGAAATCTTTCCTCGCCGAAATCCCTTGATTAGCGGATCTGATCCCTTGATTGGTGGATCTGCTCCCTTGATTAGTGGAACACATTCCTAGATTTTCTCAATCATTGGAGTTCCACAATTTGTGCCATAATTCCGTAATATATTGTTGACTTATTATTTATTATTGATCCTCCAGTAGTAGGGAACAAGTCCCTAAATTATCTCCTCCTCCAACTCTTCATAATCTTCCCAATATTCCCATAATATTCCACAAAAAATAAATAATATTAGGCACAAATATTCAATTAATCATAAACCTTCCTAATGAACATTTGAATCTAAAAATAAATTATCTAATGCAAAAAGAGAGGTTTAATGTGCTGAAGGATGGTCATAGGCCTTAATTTATGTTTTAAATTAGAGGCATGGGCCTTAATTTATGTCTAATTTAGAGGCCCATCATCACTAAGGGAGGAGCGAAAGCAAAATTCTTTTGGTCTGAATCTCAACAGAAGGCATCAACAGAGTTGAAACATCACCTCTTCTCAGCACCAATGCTTGCATACCATACTTGCAACAACCATTTGAGATTGAGATAGATGCCTCTGACTATGTTATTGGGGCATTCCTTACTCAACACGGGCATCCGGTGGCATATCACAGTGAGACACTTTCAGACATAGTCCAGAAGTATCTCACTTATGACAAAGACATGTATTCCATTATGCAGGCCTACCGACAATGGAAGCATTACATTTTGGGGAAGGAAATGATCATCCACATAGACCACCAACCCCTTCAGTTCATACAAGCACAAGGGAAGTTGCAGAATGATTGCCATCAGAAGTGGTCCACATACCTGCAACAGTTCCATTTGAATATCAAGTATAAGAAGGGCAACACCAATAATGTTGCAGATTGCCTCAGTCTACCACCGATCATGGCGTTAACCCCTGTGCTCAACTATTGTGGGCATGAGACTTTTGATTGGCCACTTCTCTACAAAAGCGACCTGAATTCGGCCACACATACCAGACACTCTTAGAGGGTCAGCATGTTCCAGATTTTCACCTCTAGGATGGAATGTTATGCCACTTGGGTCACCTTTGTGTTCCTTCAAGCGAGTGTTCCAAGATGATTTGGGAAGCACACTACAATCAGGTTGTTGGGAATTTCGAGGTCGAGAAAATTGTGGCAGTACTACAAAAGTATTTCTATTGGCCGAATCTTCGACAAGATGTTGGGAAGTGCATCAGATCCTGCATTTCCTGTGTCATTACCAAACTGGCCTTCAAGAAGCAAGGCCTCTATACTCTGTTGCCTACCCCTAGTCAACCTTGGGAATCCATCTCCATGGATTACATGTCGGGCGTTCCTTCTACTAAGCATGGAAAGGACTGTGTTTTTGTGGTCGTCGACAGGTTCTCAAAGATGGCCATTATGGTGGCCTACAAGAACAATATCACAGTAGAAGTCACTGCTAAACCCTTGTTTGAACGAGTGTGGGTACACTTTGGGATCCCACAATCTATCATCTCAGATCAGGACAACATGTTCCTCAGTACATTTTGGTCTAGTCTCTAGTCGATGCTAGACACCAAAATCACTAAGTCCAAAACCTTCCATCCCCAAACTGATGGCCAAACAGAGGTTGTCAACAGGATGATCATACACATTCTACACATGTACAACTCAAAGCATCCATGCACATGGGATGAGAGCCTCCCTTATGTTCAACATAGCTATAACTGGGTTCTCCACAGTTCGACTAGCCATAACCCTTTTCAAGTGAGCTTGGGATTCCAGCCATTATTTCCCATTGATGTGACCATGCCATTTGCAGCTACTTAGGCAGATTCGTCTCATGTCTAGTTCGAAACAGATAAGATGAATAGATTCATTGAGCACATCCAACATATCTGCCAGCAGTTCCACAACATTCTGGAAAAATCAAATGCCAAGTACAAGCAGTGGCATGATCAACATCAGGTGCCACACAAATTTTAGGTGGGCAAAAAAGTCTGGTTGAATTTGCAAAAGAAATGCCTTACCGGATCCTATCGAAAACTCAAACCACTCCGATATGGTCCTTACACCATTACCAAGGCTATCGGAGATAATGCATTTGAGCTAAGCATTCCCCAATTCCTTGGCCTACACCCAGTGTTCAATGTGGACCACCTTCGGCCATACTTGCCACCATTACTAGACACATCCGACATTGCAAAACAACTCACACCAACATAGTTAAATCCAGATTGCATGGAACAAGATGCAACTGATCAGATCATGGGCACGCAGATCAAGCACACTCGCCAACAGAAAATCCAACTGTATCGAGTTGCCAAAGCAGTCCAACTCCTTCACGAGGGCAAGTGGCTTAGCAGGGACCAAGTTCAGCAGGAGTTTCCTCATCTCATGGAGGAACTCAATGCAATGGGGACCATTTCTTCCTAAAGGGGGAGGAATGATCCAAGTGGATATTGGTGGCCACCCGCCAATTCCACTTGGACCCCCACCATTATTTCTTTTATTTTTTCAGTTTCCTTAATTGTAGCACAGTTTACTATTTTTAGTAGTTTTTTGGGTCCTAAACTTCCGGAGCCGTTTTAAGGCCCTAAACGATGTTTTTTTTGGTAATCTACCGCCAACAATTTTTTGATAAAATCAGAGAGATATTTCCAATGGGGTATCATGCGTGTCGAATGGAGATAATATGACCAAGTCATGACCCCGAGAAGTTGGTTGTCCAACTAACCCCAACGGGGCCCATAAACTCTTGGTGTTACATCTCCTCGGGTTAGGGTTTTGGTTGTTTAGGGTTTTCTATTATTTTTCAATAATAAGAAGGCCCTTGAGCCTCATTGTAAGGCAGTTCAGAGGCATGTATCCGCTACATCTCTTCTTAAGGATAAGCTACCATCACCTAAGCTAGTTTATTTCCATTTCTGTTACTAGACATATTTCAATATTTTACATTAATGAAATGAAGTATTATTTTTGCTGCATCTCTATATTTATGGTTATATCTGTAATATCATGTGTTCCTGTTTAAATCTAGATCACTCAAATTTTTGTTAAATCTTAAAAATATCTTTATATTCTCATCATCAAGGTTATTTTTCTTAAATATAAAAATAGTCATTTATTAGTTTTATTTGTTTATTGTGCCGAGAGGTGCTTTACAACCCAATATAGAGTAGATGTGTTTGACTTAATTAAAATATAGAGTAGATGTGTAGGTGTAATGTAACTATGTAAACAATTGTCAGCTTAATTAAAAAAAGAAAGTTAAAAGCGACGGGGATGAGTGAAAAAATGTATATGTTGGCTCAATTAATAATAAAAAATTAAAGTAATAAAATTCAATTCGTTATATTTTTATTTTGTTATTAACTTGTGAATAGGGTTTGTTACAATATCATGGGGCAATATCATGGCTTATCAAAACCGCATTCCCAAAAATAATAACTTATTTCACAACCTAAATATTTTATAACAATATGACAAGATTTTTAACCATGGATATTCACCCCCACTTTACCATGCATATTATTAACTTTTAAAGACTTTGTTGCAATAGCATGGGCCAATAGCATGGCTTATCAATACCACATGTACGAAACCATAATTTATTTCACAACCGAAATATTTGATAACAATATGACAAGATTATTAACCATGGATATTCACCCCACTTTACCATTCATCTTATTAACTTGTAAAAATTAGGCTATGTTATAATACCATGGATTTATTTACGATATGCCCAAAAGACATAACTTATTTCACAATCAAAATATTTTATAACAACATAACAAGATTCTTAATCGTGGATATTCACCCCCACTTTGCCACTAATATTATGAACTTGTGAATAAGCTTTGTTACAATAGCATGGACTAATACCATCATGCTAAAAAATGATAACTTATTTCACAATCAAAACATTTTATAAGAATATGATGTTGAAAATAGCAACAAGAAATGATAAAAATAGAATCTAGAAATTCCAATTTTAATTTGTCCTTGAATTAAATTTTTTTGAATTAAAATCGAATTTAGTCTCACCAACTGCTTGGAAATAATTAATTAATTCATTATGGATTAATTAGTTGGAGAAATTCAAGTTAGAAGTCTTTCTGCGGTCATGCAACACTTATCCCTTAAATTAAGGAGATTATCCCTTAATTAAGGAGATAAGGTTGAGTTATATTTGAGTTGTAATTAGTTAGCTCAGTTTACTGAGTTAAGTCCAGTTAAATTAGTTCCAAACCATTTAAGGAGCTAATTGTGAGTTATCAGTCAGTTGATGCATGCATGCACTCAACCAGTGTACTCCAGATAACTGAAGATTCCCTCATCAGTGACTCATGCATATCTATTCTGAGAAAGACCCAGCTGAGATTAAAGTCAAGGACAATGTACTATTAGTTGCATGTGTTTTCCTATAAAGGAAACTCATGCATGCAGTCAAGGGAAGGTTCCTGGAGGATTGTGCAGTTCTGACAGTGTGTTAGAGTAGTGTTCCACTTGGTGAGGTGAGAATCATCCACTAGGAATAACACAAGGAAATAGGAGCTTGGAGGGTAGAGAGGAAGGCTTGTGAGAAGCCTGGATTACCTGTGAGCATTTGTGAGGATTATACTGAGAACTGGCTAGCTGTGAGAACTAAGGCTTTGTATAATTTTGATGTATTTCCACCTTGTATGATAATACAGATAGTGCGGTTTTTAGTTGAGGCTTTCCCTAAAGTATTTTCATGCGTATTGTGCATTGATTCTTCTTCTTCTGGTTATATGTGTTCAGCTCGATCTTGCTCAATCTTTAAGCTTCCACAAATTGATAGTAGAAGTAGATTACAATACTCTGCTTTGGTTATATTGCATTATCGGGTTAATATACAGTCAGATTTTCTACATAGGGCTCAGAACGAGATTTGTAGAGAATTTGCAAAATTTCTACATGGTATTAGAACCAAGTTTATCGGAGTTGTGAATAGTACATTGAGAAGAGAATTCGAAGTTTGAAGTTCGGGGTTGCAGGTGCAAATCAAATTCTTATCATACTTCAAGGTTAGCCAATGGCATTCTATGGCCTGAGACTCAAGTATGCCTTGGAAGGTAGCTCAAATTACATAACATGGAAAGATCGCATGGACATTGTATTAGAAGACAATGGCTTGAAGGATTTCATTGATTAAGAAATCCCAAAGCCAGCTTCAACTAATGCACAAGAGTTGGCTGAGTGGAAGAAGTGTGTAGCGAAGGTGAGACGTATCATCCTTGAGGGAGTTCGAGACCATATTGTCTCGAGTCTCCATGGGAAGGATACTTCATTTTCAATGTGGAAGACATTGAAGGACCTCTACCAGAATAGTAGCGACCCGAGGAAATTGGCACTCAAGGATAAGCTTCGAAGAATCAAGATGGAGAAGAGTGATATTATTTCCACATATCTGAACAAGTTCACCACCTGCAGAGATGAGCTTAGCAGTGTGGGAATAACTACTTTCGATGATGATATGGTGAGCCTCACTCTCCTTGGCCTTCCAAAGAGTTGGAAAAGCTAGCAAGACTCTCTGAATGGAAGGGAGAAATTGTTAGATTGGGAATGACTGTGGTCAGATCTGATGCAAGAGGAGATCAGAAGGAGCACACGAGAGGGTTCTTCATCCAAGGGTGATGATGAAGAAAATCTGGCCTTAGCAAGAAAGGCAAGGAAAGGAGAGGGGAAGGTTTCCCATTCCAAATCAAATTCTTCTCATGGAGGGAAGAAGGGTGACAAGTCTAAAGTGAGATGCTTTAATTGTCATGAGATGGGACATTAAGCAACTAATTACCCATTGAAGAATTCCAAGAAGGGATCCTCAAATGGATCAAAAGGCGAAACATTAGAATCTCAGTTCGAAATGGACTTTACCCTCATCACATGCATGGTTTCATCGATGATGGGTTGTGTTTGGTGTCTTGACAGTGGAGCCTCATTCCACATGACCAGTGATAAAAGTTTATTCAGTGCCTTGGAGGAGAAAGACCTCAAGATGTGCATAGAGATGGGTGACGATGGAAGGTGTAGTGTTTCAAGAGTGGGCACGGTTTCTTTTCAGAGGGAGCATGGAGCTCCTATCACCTTGACAGATGTGAAGTATGTGCCTGGACTGAAGAAGAACTTGGTATCAGTCGTGATGTTAGAGGACAATGGCTACGATATTGTCTTTAGTAAGGGAAAGGTTTTCCTTAGACACATCACCATGAGATAGGTGAATCAGATTGGTTCACGAGTTAAGAACATGTATTCTCTTGAGATTCAAGATGCATGCAAAGCCTTAAGAAGCGAGGAAAATGTTAGAGACTTGGTGGTTGAGAGGAAGAGTACATTACCTCTCAACATGCAGCCCCATAAGAAGTCTCAAACAATTGTCGAGGAGCCACAATTGGAGAAGTAGGTAGAGGGATCACATGCAGCCATACCTCCAAGTGTGAGGTGGGGCGATGTGAAGTGATAGTCCCATGAAGGCTGAAATTGGGCAGGGTCCATTGAGAGGTTTTATCTCATGGATTGTACCTTGCTAGGGGAGCCCAAAGTATATAGAAGCGAGAGGACTCAGTGGGATTGATGCAGTCAGAGATCAAAGTGATAGAGGCTAGAGCAGTCAGATATTGAAGAGCACAGAGAAGAATTGACAACAATGCAGAAAGGCAGAGTCAACAGAATCACAAAGTTTTCAGTTGACAGAGGAAATAGCAGTCAGAGACTTTGATGACAGATGTGTCATACTGATTCAGGTTGGATGTTTTTTTTTTTTTTTTTTTTATTTTTTTTTTAATTTCTTAGAGTTGTTTGGAGCAACAACACTAAGAGAAGTGTTGCATGCATAACATTCCAAAGGTTCACAATTGGGATCGAGTTGATTCCTTTCTTGTTGAGAAGGGAGTGTTGAAAATAGCAACAAGAAATGAATAAAAATAGAATCCAGAAATTCCAATTTTAATTTGTCCTTGAATTTAAAATTGTGAACTAAAATCGAACATAGTCTCACCAGCTGCTTGGAAGTAATGAATTAATTCATTATGGACTAATTAGTTGGAGAAATTCAAGTTAGAAGTCTTTCTGCAGTCATGCAACAATTATCCCTTAAATTAAGGAGATTATCCCTTAATTAAGGAGATAAAATTGAGTTATATTTGAGTTGTAATTAGTTAGCTCATTTTACTGAGTTAAGTCCAGTTAAATTAGTTCCAAACCGTTTGAGGAACTAATTGTGAGTTATCAGTCAGTTAATGCATGCATGCACTCAACTAGTGTACTCTAGATAACTGAAGATTCCCTCATCAGTAACTCATGCATGTCTATTCTGAGAAAGACCCAGTTGAGATTGAAGTCAAGGACAGTGTACTATCAGTTGCATGTGTTTTCCTATAAAGGAAACTCATTCATGCAATCAAGGGAAGGTTCTTGGAGGATTGCGAAGTTCTGACAGTGTGTTAGAGCAGTGTTCCACTTGGTGAGGTGAGAATCATCCACCAGGAACAACGCAAGGAAATATGAGCTTGGAGGGTGGAGAGGAAGGCTTTCTGACAGTGTGTTAGAGCAGTGTTCCACTTGGTGAGGTGAGAATCATCCACCAGGAACAACGCAAGGAAATATAAGCTTGGAGGGTGGAGAGGAAGGCTTGTGAGAAGCCTAGATTTCTTGTGAGCATCTGTGAGGATTGTACTGAGAGCTGGCTAGTTGTGATAGCTAAGGCTTGGTATAATTCTAATGTATTTCCACCTTGTATGATAATACAGATAGTGGGGTTTTTAGTTGAGGCTTTCCCCAAAGTATTTTCATGTGTATTATGCATTGATTCTTCTTCTTCAGGTTATATGTGTTCAACTTGATCTTTCCCAATATTTAAGCTTCTGCAAATTGATAGTAGAAGTAGGTTATAGTATTCTACTTTGGTTATATTGCATTATCGATTTAATCTACAGTCAGATTTTCTGCAGAAAGCTTAGAATGAGATTTGTAGAGAATTTGCAGAGTTTCTACATATGGCAAGATTCTTAACCATGGATAGTGACTACCACTTTACCATGGATATTATTAACTTGTAAATGGACTTTATTACAATACCATGAGCCAATACAATGGCTTATTAATACTACATGCCAAAAAACTATAATTTATTTCACAATAAATATATTTTATTTTAATTTATTTCATATAATTTTTAATTGAAGCTAAAAGGAAAAAGGTTATAATTAGTTTTGAGATATATCTAAACCCTATATCCTCACCACTACTAAAAATATTCCATAGAAATTAATTAAGGTTTTAATAAAATTAAAAATGAGAATATTTTTACAAATAGTACCAGTAAGAACCAGCATAGATCCATCTTAACTAAGGATGCAAGCAATGAAAGCAAGCAAAATGAAGGGAAGAGAGGGGGAGGGGCAGAGAGGGAAGGAGATAGTGACAAAGACGGAGAGAGAGAGAGAGGGAGGGAGGAAAGAACAAAGACATAGAGAGATAGAGGTGGAGAGAGAGAGGGAGTGACAAAGGAAATATGGAGAGAGAGTGATGGAGAGAGGAGAAGAGGGAAGAGAGAGAAGAGGAGGGGAGAGAGATAGGGAGAGAAGGGAAACATAGAGAGAGAGGGAGGCACAAAGATGGAGGAGAGAGAGAGAAAGGAAAATGAGAGAGAGAGAGGGATGCACAAAGATGGAGGGGAGAGAGATAAGGGGAGAGGGAGGGAGATAATGATAGAGTTGGAGGGAAGTGAGAGAGACAAAGGCGAGGGGGGGGGAGATAGAGGGAGGTGAAAGAGAAAGGGAGAGATAGAGTTGGAGGGGGGGAGAGAGGGAAGGAAGAAGAAAGACATAGAAGGAGAAAGGTAGAGAGGGAGGGTGAGTGACATGGGAGTGATGGAGAGACAGTGAAGGACAGAGAAGAGTGGGAGGGAGGAGAGTGAGAAGGAGAGAAGGGGAAGAGAGAGAGACAGAGAGGAAGAGGGAGGGAGAGAGAGTGTGTGCGTTTGGGGGGTGAGAGGGAGGTGGAAGAGAAAGGGAGAGAAGCCTAAGAGAAAGATGGAGTTGGAGGGGGAGAGAGAGAAGGAGAGAAGGGGAATAGACAGAGGCAGAGAGGAAGAGGGAGGGAGAGAGAGAGATAGATATGGAGAGAGAGAGTGTGTGTGTTTGGGGGGTGAGATAGAGAGAGGGAATAAGAAAGAGACACACACACACACACCACACAACACACACACCACAAACACACACACATATATATATATATAAGTATATATAGTATTATTAACCTGCCACAGACCATATTAACCATTCTATCAAAGCTCGAGGGATCAAATCTCTCAAGGTGCAAACCTTTTCTCAAATTTTACACCCTAAAAAGGATGTTTTGCATCTCGAGAGATTGGAATCCCTCTCAATCGATTTATAGACTAGAGTTAAGAGGACATAAGCTAGTCTATATAAATTAAAAAATATCTTTAATATTTTTATAAATATTAAAAATTAATAATGTAATAATATTTTACTATATAATTTTTTTTTTACGAATAAAGTTTAAAAATATTTCAAAAGATTATAAAACACATTGTAATCAATTTAATCTATTACTATTTGAATCATGAATTATTTAATGTTTTTAATTATTAATTTTTTTTTTTATAAAATTGATGATAAATTTTTAACAAAAATTATTTAAAAATTTCTAATTATTAATTTTATTTAATTAAATAATAAATAAATAATTTAAAATACTATTTTTAAAAATATAAAATATTAACATAAAAACAAAAACAAAAACAAACTTACTTAACTTCAAAATACTTTATTCTACAATGACATCACCCAAAAGTTAAATTTCAAAATTCGCCTGCCAAATTTCAACCCAAAAAAAAAAAAAAACAAAACAAAACATCTCAAATTTCAACCCAAAAAACAAAACAAAACAAAACATCTCACGCCTCATCTTTAAGGGAATCAAAAGTTTTGGTGGACATTTCATAAATATATAAATTACTTTGTCATTAAAATATAGTTGAACAAAGCAAGGTTGCAAGAAAATATAAGGTTCCAAAGAATTTTGCTCCAAGAAAATATAAGGTTCCAAAGAATTTTGCTCCAAAAACTATGGTATAAAGAAATTGATTTACATTTTAAGTATTTTTAGTTTTAAGGTATATATTTTTGTTAAATAATTATTACAATTTAATCTATTATTTTGGAGATATTTTTATTTTTATAATTAATAAATATAATTAAAAATATATATAGATTGAATAAATTTATGAAAAACTTAAAATAATATAAATACAAATTTTATATTAAAACTTTCTTATTAATATCTATAATTATATAATTCACTTAAAATTATCAAAATTAACTCTATATCAATAATATAAAACAATCTAAATTATTAATTATTAATTAATTAATTATATATATATTCTCCTACACATTAAAAAATCAAAACAATTAATATTTAAAAAAAATCCAATACCAATTTCCCTTATTTTTAGTTCTTAATTTTATAAAAATCCTTTTTAAAAGGTCTAAATCATGGCAACACATATCCAATAGTGTGGCATTTATGACCATAAAGATCTTTTTCATTATCCATCTCATAGGTCCACCGGTTATATGACCTTCACAGTTAAAAAGGATTAACTAAGTTACGTTCAACCTCGAGTAATGAGTAGCGTCCTCACTACCCATTAGCTCTTAGTGGTTGATAAAGAAATTACTCGCTAACATGTTTTCTTAAGTGTTCACACTTTACGTATTAATTTTATGATATTTTTTAAAATAATTATTTTAAATTATAAAAGGGAAAAAAAATATAGTTTTGGATAATTAATTTAGATTCATCTTAATTTTATTTTAGATTTAGAGCAAGATGAATCTAGGTTTATTTAATTTCTTTTTTTAAATAGGTGACATTTCACATGAATATCATGGGTCAAGATAATAACTTCTCAATACCATGGGTCATTGCACATAAATACCATGGGTCAAGACAATAACTTTTCAATACCATGGATCATTTTATTTTTACTTTTATTTTATTTTGACCTCGTTAACATGTTTATATTATTATTATCCAATCCCCTTGTTTGTGGGAAAAGGGACCCTTTATATTATTATGATCCAATCCCCCTTGTTTGTGGGACAAGGAACCCTTTATATTATTATTATCCAATCCCCCTTGTTTGTGGGTCAAGACAATAACTTCTCAATACCATGGGTCAAGACTAACTTTTCAATACCATAGGTGAATACCATGGATCATTTTATTTTTATTTTGACCTAGTTAACATGTTTATATTATTATTATCCAATCCCCTTGTTTGTGGGACAAGGGACCCTTTATATTATTATTATCCAATCCCCCTTGTTTGTGGGACAGGGGACCCACCTTCCACATGAATACAATGGGTCAAGACAGTAACTTCTCAATAGCATGGGCCATTCCACATCAATATTGTGGGTCAAGACAATAACTTCCAGTACCATGGGCTATTTTTATTTTTATTTTCTTTTGAGCTCATTAACATGTTTATATTATTATTATCCAATCCCCCTTGTATGTGGGACAAGGGGCCCTTTATATTATTATTATCCAATCCCCCTTATTTGTGGGACAAGGGAGCCTTTATATTATTAGTATCCAATCCCCCTTGTTTGTTTTTATTAAGACATAAATACTCTACCCCCTCTAAGTCTAGAAGGCATACATACTCTACCCCCTCTCATTTTGAACCTGTGACTTCTTAGGAGAAAATACATGCTCTTAACCATTAAGCCCACTCAAACTATATTACATTACATTAATCTTTAAAACAATTTTTAATAGACTTGATCCACCTCCCATATGAAACTTAATATAACCTCCATGTTGACATTGATTGTACGCCAATTTTTCAATTTAATTTAATTGCTACAATTGTTGATTGTACAACCTAAAAATTCATGGATTGAGATAGTTGTTAGGGAAAAATTAAAATGCAAGGGGAGTAAAGGCAATGTAAATTTTATATTCTAAGATTTTATATTCTAAAATCTTATATTCTATCGTTTTTGAAATTATAAATTTTGTAATTTAAGGATTGTATGCCAATTTTTCAATTTAATTTAATTGATATAATTGTTGATTATACAACCTACCAAGTCATGGACCATGTGATTATTCACATGGTTGTTGGGAAAAAAAAATGCAAGGGGAGTAAAGCCAATGAAAATCTTATATTCTAAGATCTTATATTTTAAGGTTTTTGAAATTATAAATTTTGTAATTTAAGGATTATATGCTAATTTTTCAATTTAATTTAATTGCTATAATTGTTAATGGTACAAACTAACAAGTCATGGATTGAGTGATTATTGACATGTTTGTTGGGGAAAAATTTAAATGCAAGGGGAGTAAAGCCAATGGAAATCTTATATTTTAAGGTGTTTGAAATTGTAAATTTTGTAATTTAAGGGTTTCAAAATTATAAATTGTTTATGAAAATATTATATTTAAAGTTAAAACTATATGTTTTTTATTTTTATTTTATTTTTATTTATTTTTAATTAATGAAAATAACATTTTTTAATGTTCTTGGTAGTAAATATGATTATTTACATTAAGGTAGGAGTATTTTAAGAAATTATTTTTGTTTGGCTAAGAATTTGATTTCAAGTGGATTGATTAACAATGATAAATCAACTTGTATTTGTAGATAACATTTAATGATGATTATTGCTCTGCTGCCAATTTGACAAGTGAAGTAAACTATAACAGATGTAATAAGATTTGTGGATGTATAATATCTATAAATAAATTAATCCACCACATCTTCACTTTCACTCACTCTACTAGGGTTGAATGGAAGCCCTAGAAGAACTTAAAGTCAACAATACCTATGCTCGAATGGAAGCAGTAATTCATATTTACTAAGTAGTAATTCATTTTTACTTCAAGTCCCTTATCGTTATTTACAATCACTTCTTGTAAAAATCTACGTCCATGGAGTGGAATGATATGGCAACTAATATGAAAACAATTGGTCAATAAGATTGAATTCTTCTATTTAACAATAATTTTATTTTTACAACCCCTATTGCACTCACTACTCTTCAACTAAATGCTTCTTTTAAATTAGATCCATCTTAACTCCCCATCTACTAAGTCTCTAGATGAATCAAATCTCTAGATGAATCAAATCTCTTTGCATCTCAAGAAATTTGGTCCCTCTTAATGCTTGGTAGGTTAAGATGAATCTAGGTTGGTTTAATTCCCCCTTTAAATAAGCTATATTCCACATGAATACCATGAGAAATATCATGGGTTCTCATAAACCTCTAACTCAAGTCAAGTTTACCTTAACTACCTAGCTAAAATTAATAATAATAATAATAAAGTAAATTTTTTATTTTAAGATAAGATAATTTTTATTTTATTTTATTTTATTTTGATTTGAGTTAAATGTTTTACATTACAACATCTCTAAAATATTGGGAAGATGATGCAGGAGTATGTGACTCAGAAGGGGAAAAATCTTTTTAATTATTCCAAAAAATCAAAAAAGATTATCTACAGGCAAGGAGTGGGATCCTTTCTCTGCTGTTAAAATTAGGAACTAGATAAGGGAAAAAAACATGCCATCTTTTCTAGATAGGCTTAGAATAAGGCATGCTAGATTAGTTGTTATAACAAAAACAAAGAAAAAGCTCTAAATTACTATGTATAGCTACTGTTGTAATAAGGCAGCTCTTTAATTTAAAAAAAAGACAGCGCCTTAAAGGCAGATGATGCGTTTCTGTATATGGGGAAGATTTGGCTATGTAATGTGATAAAGGACTGTGCATCTTAATTTCTGTGTGGCCCATATATAAATTTGTTTGTATTATTAATCCACAAGACTGTATGTGAGTATTAACAATTACTGTGTGTGCGCTATTTATATAGTAGATGTATTGTATGTCGGTGGTAGTTTATTAATACTGCACATTCAGAACGGTGAATTGGAGAATCGTGTGGGTTTTTGTATGGATAGCGGAACTGTACTGTGAAATTGCATCCATAATTCCCGTGGACAGTGAAATATGGGCTTAAGCCTGTGTATAAATGTGTTGAGCACGCACCATAACCACGTTGAAAGACTGGTACAATTATAACGTTGAATGTTGAGAATTGTATGCGTATTTAAGCTGCGGTGCGAGCATTTATATATCAGTTGTTTGTATTTTTAAAGGTGTGTGTGCGCAGTTAAATTCTTTGGTTTTCTTTTAGACTAAGGGCAGTAGTATATGCATAAGAATTTTCTTTATAATTTGGTTGAATTTTCTATGTGTATGTTGACTGTATGCGCAAATCCTCCTTAGAAATACTATGGTGCTATGCATATGTATATAAATTATGGTGCTGGCTATGAGTTATAAAATTGTGTGTGAATACTATTGGGTATATGGGAGGTGTGCGTAGTAAAGTAATCATTATAGGCGTTTTCAATATTTCGTATCCATAGATGTGCATGCGCAATATCAACTAATTCCAACCTGGTTTAAATTGAGAGGATTGTGACTCTTCACAAAAGAGATGAAGAAATCAATTTAATGATTGATACACCAGAAGGGAACACAAGGGAAAGAGAGGTGGAAGTGGAGGAGCTTACAACCAAATTGGAGAGATTATCATTAGAGCCAGCTTCCGGTCCATCATTAGTGGTATCAGAGCCAACAACTGACATAGAATTGAATCTTAGGAGTAGGAGAAGGATGGCTTTCAGAATTGGAAGAGGACGAGGATGTGGTGGAAGAGGACGGCCTGTTGCAAACGCTGAAATAATGGAAAGCATAGAAGAGCTGCGATCTAGATTAGATGCATTAACCTCAAACAGGAACATAGATGACGGAGATGTCAGTGAGCCCGAAGTTGAAGCTACAGAGGAGGATGCTGTAGAGGTTACTCCTGAGATGAGGTTCTTTCAGTCAGTGTTGAAATCCATAGCCAGGCCTTGGAATCAATTAGTGCCGATCTACCAAGGAGGACTGAATCCAGAAGAATTGATCGACTGGATTAATAGCATGGAGAAATTCTTCGATTATGAAGAAACGGAAGATGAGAAAAAGGTAAAATTTGCTGTCACCAAATTAAAAGGCCATGCAGCGCTCTGGTGGGATGGTGTGCAGGCGGAAAGGAAGAGACTGGGTAAGCAGCCAATCAAGAATTGGAGCAGAATGGTCGCAAAGTTAAAAGGTAAGTTTTTGCCTAGTAATTATCAGCAAACTTTGTTTAGACAAATGCAAAATATTAGGCAGAGAGCTTTAACAATGAAGGAATATACATAAGAGTTCTATAAGGTGAGTATAAGAGCTGGAGAAGCCCAAGACACAAATGAGAAAGTGGCTAGATATATGAATGGCCTCAGGATGGACATTCAAGATGAGATAAGTTTACTGTCTCCAAAAACAGTAGAGGAAGCCTATCAGAAAGCACTGAAGGCTGAAGAAAAACTCATGAGGAAGTAGTCTGCCAGAGGGAGAGGGACTTTCGGAGGAAAAGAAAGTCAAGGTGGTAGTGGAAGATCTACAGCACCTGCAGAAGGAGCTAGCAGTAGCTCAACCCAGCATGCATCCACAGGAGGTGATGCAAGAGGCAGAGGGAGTTTTTCTAGAGGTAGAGGAGGCAGAGGAGGAGGCAGAGAAATAAGATGCTACAGATGCAATAAGCTGGGACATAGAGCTTTTGAGTTCCCAGAGAATGCATAAATAAAGTAGAGGAATGCAATTGTGGCTTCAGCTGAGGAAGAGGCACCAGTGGCAGCAGTAGCAGAAGAAGTGAATACACCAGAAAGAGGAGATTCTCTGGTACTTAATAAAGTTTTACTTAAACTAACAAAGGAGATAGCTGAACCGCCACAAAGGAAGGCTTTATTCAGGACAGTGTGTAAAGTCCAAGGAAAATGTTGCCAGATGATCATTGATAGTGGTAGCACTGATAATTTGGTTTCTACAGAAGTAGTGGAGAAATTGAAGTTGAGGACAATGAAGCATCACCTTATAAAGTGTCATGGCTGAAAAAGGGACATCAACTGCTGGTAAGTGAACAGTGTGAAGTGGAATTTCAAGTGGGCAAGTATAACGATAAAATTGTTTGTGATGTGATGCCTATGGACATGTGTCACATATTGCTTGGAAGACCTTGGCAATATGACAGAGCAGCCATGCATGATGGGAAGAGAAACACCTACAAGTTTGGAAAAGATGGTGTCAATCATACATTGTTGCCTTTGCAGGAAGATGTACCAGGCCAAAAGATTGATTCAAAAACTCTGTTATTTGGAGGAAAGGAGTACTTGGAGCAGATGATGGATGTACAAAAGGGTGTTCAGATCAATGATGAAATAGCAAGATATCAGAAGGAGATGAAGACGAAGAAGTATAATCAGGATGTTGGTATGGAAAGAGAACAACCAGCTGATAGTTGGTCAAGCACTGGTGAAGGTATGGAAAGTTGTGTGAATTTTCCAAAATCTAATCCTAATGAAGTTATTGAATTGTACAGGAAACTAAATCTTCAGAGAAGAGAACTGGAGATACAAAGAACTTATGCACAGGTTAATTTGCTGAGGAAACAAGGCAAGGAAGTTTTCATGAAGGACAATCATGAAGGAGAAGATGGTAAGAAGGCGAGACTAGCTGACAGTCTCATGGTGAATACAAATCAACATGCTAAAATATTGTCAGAGAAAGCTAAGGAGAAAGCCAGTGAAATTTTTTTGAATCCTGAAAAGGACTTGGAGCTATAGAGAGAAAAGTTGGTGACAGAATCGACAAATAAGACCAGTGGGTCTTGTGATTTTAATGCTAACAATTTGATTGTGTTTATAGGTGATGAGCCAAAGCATGTTGCAGAGGGACATGAAGCTTGGGAGGTAGCAACATCTATGGCGACAGCAACAACAACATCTATGGTAGTAGCTGAATTAACAGAAATTGGGAACAATAGTAGTAAGCTGGACATAGAAATTGAAGAAATATGGCAGTTGATGATGCAGCAATCCAAATGGAGGAAAATAGAAATAACAGCAAGCAAGATCAATCAGAACTTGAACCTGATTGACAGAAAAAAGAAGATGGAGGAAAGGACAACAGAAATGCAGCGGCAGCAAAGGAATAAAGCATTTGGACGGTTGCCAAACAAAGTATGGGATCCAGGAAGATCAAGACCACAAACGACATGATCAGGAGACGATGAATTTTTCTACCTTGGGAGTTTGATGCAGGAGCATGTGACTCAGAAGGGGAAAAATCTTTTGATTTATTCCAGAAAAATCAAAAAGATTATCTACAGGCAAGGAGTGGGATCCTTTGCCTGCTGTTTCTATGTTTTTTAGTTAAAATTAGGAACTAGATAAGGGAAAAAAACATGCCATCTTTTCTAGATAGGCTTAGAATAAGGCATGCTAGATTAGTTGTTATAACAAAAACAAAGAAAAAGCTCTAAATTACTATGTATAGCTACTGTTGTAATAAGGCAGCTCTTTAATTTAAAAAAAAGACAGCGCCTTAAAGGCAGATGATGCGTTTCTGTGTATGGGGAAGATTTGGCTATGTAATGTGATAAAGGACTGTGCATCTTAATTTCTGTGCGGCCCATATATAAATTTGTTTGTATTATTAATCCACAAGACTGTATGTGAGTATTAACAATTGCTGTGTGTGCACTATTTATATAGTAGATTTATTGTATGTCGGTGGTAGTTTATTAATACTGCGCATTCAGAACGGTGAATTGGAGAACCATGTGGGTTTTTGTATGGACAACGGAACTGTACTGTGAAATTGCATCCATAATACCCATGGATAGTGAAACATGGGCTTAAGCCTGTGTATAAATGTGTTGAGCATGCACCATAACCACGTTGAAAGGCTGGTATGATTATAACATTGAATGTTGAGAATTGTATGCGTATTTAAGTTGCGGTGCGAGCATTTATATATCGGTTGTTTGTATTGTTAAAGGTGTGTGTGCGCAGTTAAATTCTTTGGTTTTCTTTTGGACTGAGGGCAGTAGTATATGCATAAGAATTTTCTTTATAATTTGGTTGAATTTTCTATGTGTATGTTGACTGTATGCGCAAATCCTCCTTAGAAATACTATGCAAATCCTCCTTAGAAATACTATGGTGCAAATCCTCCTTAGAAATACTATGCAAATCCTCCTTAGAAATACTATGGTGCTGTGCGTATGTATATTAATTATGGTGCTGGCTATGAGTTATAAAATTGTGTGTGAATACTATTGGGTATATGGGAGGTGTGTGTAGTAAAGTAATCATTATAGTCGTTTTCAATATTTCGTATCCATAGCTGTGCATGCGCAATATCAACTAATTCCAACCTGGTTTAAATTGAGAGGATTGTGACTCTTCACAAAAGAGATGAAGAAATCAATTTAATGATTGATATGCCAGAAGGGAACACAAGGGAAAGAGAGGTGGAAGTGGAGGAGCTTACAACCAAATTGGAGAGATTATCATTAGAGCTAGCTTTCAGTCCACCCGGTCCATCAAAAGAGCACCTATTGGTACCTATTGGTACAAAAACAGGAAAATTTCATTAGAATTTTATGTCTTTAAATATATTGCATTAAAAAAGAATACCATGAGAATACCATGAAAAACCATAGGTTAAGAACACCATGAGAAAAAGTATGGGTTGTCAAAACTCCAAAACCATTAATGTTTACATAATAGGACGGGGCAACATCTCTTCCATAGTGAAATAGAAAGTCTCCATGCAAAAATGGATAAACTAAAATTGTTTCTAAATAATAAAAAACTTATTTACTTATTTATTTTAAAAATCTATTTATAAAACATTTATTTGAAAGATTGAATGAATATAATGTTACCTCTATACCATATTTTTATCTTTAAATGTATGATAAAGCCACACATCTTTTTCTCTTCCTCTAACATACTCCGTAACTTCACATGTAAAAGCAGGGAGTTAATTTTTTTTTATACAAATTACCCAACATCTCTTCCATAGTGAAATAGAAAGTCTCCATGCAAAAATGGATAAACTAAAATTGTTTCTAAAAATTTAATAAAAATTTTATTTAGTTATTTATTTTAAAAATCTATTTATAAAACATTTATTTGAAAGATTGAATGAATATAATGTTACCTCTATACCATATTTTTATCTTTAAATGTATGATAAAGCCACACATCTTTTTCTCTTCCTCTAACATACTCCGTAACTTCACATGTAAAAGCAGGGAGTTAATTTTTTTTTATACAAATTACCCAACATCTCTTCCATAGTGAAATAGAAAGTCTCCATGCAAAAATGGATAAACTAAAATTGTTTCTAAAAATTTAATAAAAATTTTATTTAGTTATTTATTTTAAAAATCTATTTATAAAACATTTATTTGAAAGATTGAATGAATATAATGTTACATCTATACCATATTTTTATCTTTAAATGTATGATAAAGCTACACATCTTTTTCTCTTCCTCTAACATACCCCTGTAACCTCACATGTAAAAGCAGGGAGTTAGAATTTTTTTATACAAATTACCTACAAGTAATTATCCAAATCACAACTCCATATTCCTCATTAACCATTAGATATAATGTTCATTAGTACATAAAGTAAATTGCGATAGAGGAGAGTAAAAACCAGAGTAAAAACCCTATTTTCTTTACCAAGAGGAGTATAGATAATCGTTATCTTTAACTCTCCATGCAGTAATAAATTTTCTTAACCAAGACAAATATATAATCACAATCTTTATCTACATGCAGTAATATATTTTCTTACGCAAGAAAAATATATAAACACAATATTAACATATTTTTTTTAACAAGAAAAAATATATAATCACAATCTTGATCTATATGTAGAGATATATTTTCCTTACTAAGAAAAATAGTGTGAGCTCTCATTATACACATTCACATAAGAGATCATGATGCATGTATAATATTGAAATATAAAGAAACATGCAAGTAAAGGTAAAAGGCTTGGGCGTACCTAGTTAATAGTAGTCAAGAAAGACAACCAAATAAACTGAGCTTTAGGGAGAACCTGACCGTGGGATTTAAATATGTGTTTTTGCCTTATAACTAAGATCCCATCTTTGATCACAACCATTTATTCCTTGATGCAAGATTTATCTTCATCTCTCAAAGCAAGAATGATATGATAACCACTACAGCCTCGCACTAGGATCTCTTAAAAAGAAGAAATGCGTAAACGATATCTTTTGCAACTGATCTCTTCTAGATATCTTCTACAACTAATCTCTTCGGGAGTTGATGCCCACCGAGGAGAATATATACATCTCTCTTCTAGAACGGATGCCCACCGAGGAGAATACATACGTCTGTCTTCCTCCCATCTCCCCGACGGCATTGATCCCCGCCCCATCACACGCAATGGAAGTGACATCATGGACGCTGAAACGAACAATATGTACCCATACACCACCACCAAGAACAGATTCCCCACTGCAGATGTAGTGCAAGGCATAAATCCATAGGTCTCTTCGCAAGAACTACTCGATCTCAACTTTATATCTAGATAGGTAGTGCCCATGGTGCACATTCAAAGACAACTCCAAAAATTCAAATGGACGGAAGTCTGCTTGAAAATATTTCCTGCAACGATTACCGCAACCCCATAGACAAAGGATAGAGACTTCATTAATAAAGAAAAGTTATCGGTTTCCCCGTTGGTTACTTCCATGTCTTTTTTATTGAATCAAAGTATTTTGTAAGTTATTCTCGATCGCATACGTGGAGTTCAAAGAACCACATAGCCTTGCTTTCTTGATTCCATCCTCATTCAGTTGTAACTAATTTGTAACTCCTTTACAATTATTATTTCATAATTGTTTTGATTTTACATTGAGTTATGATATTTTTTTATAGTTTTTACGCCAAAAATTTGGGAAGTCGGGAAGCGGCGCGAAGATCAGCTAGGGTTGAAAGTTTGCAGGCGCTGATTTCTATGGTAGGGCATGGAGGAGGGAGTTCTACTTCCTCCTACAAGCAGGTTGTTACCAGCCGTGGTAAGAAGTCAATAGAAGAAGTCAGAAGTCTTGATGACGAGGGGAAAGAGAGCAAGGAAGAAGAGTAGGAGGGAGTCAAACATTGTGAAAATAAAAGCACAAAAGAAAAGGAAGAAAATGACAAGGAAAAGGGAGCAAAAACCAAGGCACAGAAAGGACCTTGTAAGCCCAAATTTGAGGTTACACCCAGGGTAGTTTTGAATGATCCTATGCTACAGGCACACAGGGACCACATGCAAACTTATGCTATCATTTGTAAATTCATGGGAGTATGGCCCACCGAAAAAGCTTTACAGACATGGATTAAATACCATTGGGAACCAAAAGGGAGCATTGACCTACATCTAGAGTCAAAAGGATTCTTTACAATGGTCTTCACTAATATTGAGGATAAAGACAGAGTGTTCATGTTATGAAACCACCTCAAGAAAAGATGGAAAAGATAGATCAACGCCTTAGAATTCAGCCTCTTCGAGGGGGCAACCTCCTTTACATTACATTAAATGAACAATTCTTGGATGATTCAAATGACAAAACCTCCTTCTATATATAGGAGTCTAAGGAGTCACAATATAAACCAGCCGACCTAACAATAATAATATAAAGCCACAAAAATAACAATAGAGGGATTCTATGGGGCACAATAATAACAATATGGCGGCAATAGGGGCACAACAATATTAATAAGGGGTATAACTACAATATTAATGGGGTAATCACTAGTATTATAGGGACCCAACATGCCC
>APFE031483953.1:0-10107 GCA_000404065.3 Pinus taeda | reverse complement strand
TATCGTAAGATAGTTTTATTACATTTTGCACTTTGTGAACCAATGCATTGAAGCTAATATACTGATCATCAAGATGTAATCTACATTTTTTTATGACTCAGCTTCTCCCAGCACGCAGCCATGGGTCAGCACACACAGCCATGGGTCAGCACACACAGCCGCAGCCATGGGTCAGCACACACAGCCATGGGTCAGCAACTGGGAATTTGAAAATGAAATTTTATATTAAGGTTTATTTTATATTTTCATGTTCTTGCCAAATGAACTCTCAGAAGAGGCTTGATGTGAATTGATCTTTGTTAAGATAGTTATGGAAAAATTGTAAGCCCTTCAAAGCTTCTAGTCCATCTATGTAGGAGAAACTTAGCAAAATAAAGAAATATTATTATAGTCTACTAACTAGGACATAAAAACTTGTAAGAGATCTACTATTAGTACCCCCATAGGATTAGTTAAATTATCCAAGAAATTGACTACAATTGAAGACAATTTTCGAAGAATCAAGATTTATACTTAAAATATATCTAGAGTGGTTGATTCCAACTTTCAATTATGGAGTAGAGTTACATATTGTTTTTTTTGTAAGTGAGCCTTTCATTAATTAGAATATATGTATATAGATTACAGTTAGGAGATGGCTTGACCAGTTTTACATACCAATATCATAATGTCCAAACTGTGATTACAAACCTGGTTACATTTGGCATTGACAAAATGCGTGGAGGAGACTTCGGGAACTTGAGAGAACAAAATAATTGTTGTGTGCACGAGCATATACTTGCTAGTCGACATGTTGGGAGGATTTTCATGAACAATGGCAACATGGTCGAAGTAGATTGGGTCTTCCCAAGGATGAGAAGATGCAGAAGACGACACATTGCTTCACTTGGGAGGTGTTGGAATTGTGCTGCCACGGGAGACCAACTTCATCATGTGTGTGAAGTCGCTGGGAGAACATGTCTAATGAAGGAGAGGTGGTGCAATCTGGAGTAGCGATCAATGGTGACTTGGAGGAGGTGGGAGTGAGCTTATAGCCCATGGTCTTTACCATGACTTCTTGAGCTTTACGAGCTTGGCGGAAGTGGAAATCAAGATCACCCATTTGATTGTTGACTCTGAAGATAGTTGTTTCCTTGAGATCTATATATGCTACCATACAATGATACCTCCGAGGAATGCTTGGGTCAAAGCAGTCTTTGTTGCTACCATGCTAGGGCGGGTTTAGAGGTCGGCCATGACCTCAACTTGCTCAGCTAGCTTTGCCTTGCTCTTGAACCATGATGCTAAGGTTGGGGAGGATTTGGATAGTTGGTGTTGAGAGGGCACGATGGCGATATTAAAGGAGGGAGTGGAAAGGGTTCAAAGTGATTTGGGTGACAAACTGAGGCAGGAGAAGGATGCACATGGCAAAGTGAACATGAGGGTGATACTCTTAAGTGTGACTATGGCGAGGGAGTGATGTTGAGGTGAGCGTAAGGGAGGGGATTTAATGCTAATGGTTGTTGTCGAGGTGAGCACCAGGGAGGAGGTTTAATGCTGCTAGCCAAACGCTTTTACGTGGAGTGATGTAGGAGTGAATGTAGGAACGTGACAAATATGTGCATGGATCTTATAGCTGGAGCAAATGTCTTAGGGGTGGTGGTTTTGATGTGCCACGAATTCATGGCTTTTAATTCCTTAAGCATGATAGTAATGGTTTGTTAAAATTGGCAACTAGGGCCAAACTCCACACGGGTCATCTTGTTAATGGCAACTTATATTTTTCTTGGATCCCTCTCATCGAGAGGTGTAGGATTGATTTAAAGATCATCCAATTTCGATAAGTATTCATGGAGATATGAATATATTTGTGTTATGGGACAATTTGTCAAGGTTGGCCAACAACCAAATAAACCCCACATGTGCTCAACATTTTAGTATAAATAGAGGTTCCTTGAAAGTTATTTGGACACACTCACTTGGGATTTCTTCCTCTCTACTTGGCTTTGGGATTTAGTAGGAGGAGAGATCCTAAGGGATAACCTTGCCCTAATAGAGAAAGGTTCTATGCTATCTAGAGGGAGTGCCCTAGGTTCTACGTTGCCCAAATGAAGAAGCCCTAGTCAGCCTTAACGTAGTGATGGAGGAGGCTACTATAGCACACCAAGGAGAAGTTCTAAACTGCTCTCAACGCTAGTCTAGAAGAGACCTAAGCTGCTGTCCTAGAGAAGAGACCTAGCCCTAGCCGCAAATCTAAATGGAGCCACAAACTAGCCCTAGTTGCAGGTGGAAAGGAGACTCAGCGGTAGATGGAGGAGAGCTCTAGCAGCGGTTAAGGTAGAGGTCTGGCGGTAGTTAAAGAAGGCCTATAAAGGAGGCCTAAATCCGCAATTAGAGGAGGCCTAAATCCATAGTTAGAGGAGGCCTAAGTCTGCAATAAAAAGATGACATATTCATAGCAATTGAGGAGACCTATACACAGCGAGAAAAGGAGACCTAGCCACGTAAGAAGGACCTATGTGTGCTGTAGGTGACAACATGGAAATCTATGTGTGCTGTAGGTGTTACAGTGGGACAACAATATTGCTGTACATGATGCAATACATGGACAACAAGTACATGAAACAATACATGGGGTAGCAAGGTACATGTTTAGTTGGGACAGCGAGTGCATGGAGCAGCAAGGTACAACATGTCTAGATGGGACATCTAGTACTTGGAGCAGCAAGGTACAACATGTCTAGATGGGACAGCTAGTACATGGTGCAGCAAAGTAGCAATGGTACTTGGGACAACAATGAAGCTTGATGGAGCAAGCAAACGAGACAACATTATGGTAAACATGGAATGGCAATGTCACTAACAGTGGGACAACAATATGGTACATGGGACAATAATGACAGCATAAGGTGCAACGGTATGATGTGTACAACATGGTCATGAGGTCCAACAATGTGATGATGTGTACAACATGGTCATGAGGTCCAACAATGTGATGATGGGTGCAGCATGGTGTAGCACAGTGAGGTGCAACATGATGATGAGATGCAACACAATGATAGGTGAAGGAATCAGCTTGGAGAATTAGTGGAAGCAACCTGTCTTCAACTGATCTCATGTAGAGATGACCTATTTTTACCTAGGAAGTCTAATTGTTGACTTCGGTTGTAAATGTACTCTCTCTCTCATTCTCTCTGTGCTGAACTATTGAAGAACATATAAGAAGAATTGATCAAGGGTTTCCCCACATTGGGGTTTGTCCCTGGTTAGTTCCACATCTTGTGTCTTGTCTTGGCTTGTTTTATGTGATTTATGTTTATTTTAATGTTGATGATGTGATTGCTACTCTGGAAAAGATATTGAGCTAACTATGAAAATTGAAATAAATTTCTCTAAGCATAGAACATACTTAAAATTAACATGGTTGCCTTAGGATTGGAAGCCACCCACATCTGGGAATGAGTTGCATATTGTTATTAGTTTTCCTTTTAATGTTATAAAATTTGTTATTATATAAATATATCATTTATTATATTTTGCATTTCGTGATTCGATGCATGGAAGGTAAGTAATCTCATTAATATCATATTTATAATTGGATAATAATTTTAAAGCAGTTAGGAGGGCATGTCGGAAGTACTCTTGGGATAGGGAAAGTGTCGGGTAATCATCTTAAATTTCAGCTTTCCCAAAAGTTGAAAGTTATATTTTTTTTTAGAATTGGTAGACTTGGCGCTTCTCACTATAAGGATATTTGGATTGAGTCAATGGGACCCCACTAATGGGTAAGGCTAATGTAAATCAACATGTCATGCCAATGGGCCAATAATGGCATTGGCGCAATATAAAGCTAGTTAATATGTGGTTTTCAATATTCATCAATTCTATATATTTAAACAAGGGTTTTTTTTTCACTTTATTTAAACAAGGTTATGATGACAATGTATTACTAACGATATCGATTGACAATGTAAGTTACACTAACAAAAACAAAATTAAAAAAAGAGGTGGATTTTGGCACAATCTTTGATATATGTATTCATTGTAGGTTATGATGACAGTGTATTACTAACAATATCGATTGACAATGTAAGTTACACTAACAAAAACAAAAGTAAAAAAAGAGGTGGATTTTGGCACAATCTTTGATATATGTATTCCATTAAAATGATGTAAGAAAAACAAATGGCAAGAGGATGATAGGTCAATTTGGTTGTTAATTCTTTGGGGCCATAACAAGTGCTAATGTAGGATATTGTTTGTAATGTGCTTGGCCAAGTAAATAAGGTTATGATAACAATGTATCACTAACAATATTGATTGACAATGTAAGTTACACTAGCAAAAACAAAATTAAAAAAAGGGGTGGATTTTGGCACAATCTTTGATATATGTATTCATTACAATGATGTAAGAAAAACAAATGGCAAGAGGACGATAGGTCAATTTGGTTGTTAATGCTTTGGGGCCATAACAAGTGCTAATGTAGGATATTGTTTGTAATGTGCTTGGCCAGGTGATCAAAATGTGTATGTGGTCATGTCTTGGAAATTTTTTCTTGCCTTGTAAGCTTGGCCAGTGGATAAAGTATAGGAAACAATCTATTAGTGTGTAGGGCCAGGGGCTCTTGCCTCACCAACTTTTTCTAGGTTTATAAGCTTAGTCCATGGAGAGAGAGAGAGAGTATAAGAACCAATTTATTAATATGTAGGGGCATGTTAGTTAAATTGTATTCTTGTTTGATTGAGAATTGCAAGAATTTGTGGAAAGGTGCATTGGGGTAAAAACAAATAGAGGCCTAAAAGGAGGTCCATTACGAGCTTTTGAAGTTAAATGGGCGATGGAGTTGTGAGGCACACTAATGCGTAGTGCATTATTTTCCAAATAGTATGAACAATGAGAGAGTTTGGAATATATTTGTTGGTTATCCTCAATGAAGGCATTTACATCACACAAACATTGCTCATTGAAAGTTCTCCTTAGCCAATTATTGCATGAAAGGTAACTATACAATTTGTGAGTGCATGTCTAGATATATCATGGGCTAAATTAGACAGCCAAATCAATTGAATCACTTGTCATGGGTAAATCAAGTAGTGAGACTAATCGACTCACTTATCATGTCCCCGAAAACCCACAACCAAATATCGCAGGTGTAACTTTCAATGTGTCTTAAATTCAAGAGATGCTTACTCACATTTATGGATGAAATTTTTAGTAACTCATCAAACTAGAATGTCATAAAGTGAATGTAACTGACACAAAATGAATGAACCAAAAACATACCACTTGTGCTTAAAATGTTTGGAAGCATTTTATTGTACAATAAAGCTTTTAAGCGAAATAAAATTTATCTCAATTTGAAATTTATTAAAAATGTAAAAAAACCCAAATTTATTCAAAAAAAGAAATTGACACTTTAGACATTTGAAAATAAATTTAGTTATTTTATAAATATTACATATGTATTCAAATTTAATTTAGATTGCTTAAAGTATTTTAATTAGCCATCTATAGTTTAATTTTTTTTAATTAGCCATTTATAGTTTTAAAGGTGTATAATGTTTTTAAAAATTAATAGACTTTTAAAAATTATTGCACGATGAGAATGTATTCATACAAACAAATGTATATTAATAGCTCATAAGAATAACTCAAGTATCCAATTTTGGGAAGTTAATCTCCTCGTGAAATGCGATAACATGTTAGTAGAATAATTTACTTCAAGTGGATAGATTAATACTCGTTGCTCATCAAGATAATATACTAATTTTCATGGGATTAAACATTTATTCTAATAATTTACTTCAAGTTGGACAGAATAATACTCATTGCGCATTGAGATAATGCTAATTTTCATGGGATTAAACATTTATTCCAATAATCTCTTCCAGGGGAACCATCCTTTCAGAAGCATTCCAATTGAAGGATGAGAGGAATTTATAATTTAGGATTGATAAGTGAGATACATAGGCTTTTACAAATTTCATATTCTTCCAGGAAATGTTAGGTAAAAACTAAAATAAATTCATTTCAGTGAGACTTGCTGACTCCACCTAGTACTAAGAGAGATCCTCAGCTTGTTGCTGCAAGACTACGTAATGATTTGGAAAGTTGAGTTCAACATTTTCATGTTGGAGCCCGTGTAAACTGCATTCAACAATTTCCTCTTCTTCAAATCTTGTGTCCGTTTCATGGAGTATCTTGTCCATTTCATGGAGTATCTTTTCATGTCTAGGAGTTTCCAAATTTATTTTTGTTTTAGTTGTAAAATTTCAGGAAATTTTAATAGAATAGGATGAACCAGCTAACAAAAAAAACATAATTCATTTTAACCAAGAAGCTCCTGCACCCTGCAAACTTTCCAAAAGCCTTCCTATCATGATGTGCAACTCAAACATTGTAGATGAAACAGCGTGAAGATGTTATAATGAAGATGTGATTGAAATTAGTTACACTACGAGTTGCCAAATAAATAATTTCCCCAACTTGAACACAGTTTCCATCTCTTTGACCGCGTATTAACGACGATCCATTTCCTCCAAAATGATCCCGTCCTCTTCAAACCCCAAGACCCATTTCTACTAAAATAAAACAAACTCTTCTGAACACCGATCGGGCTCAAAGGGCCTCCTTTCAGAAGAAGAGCACCATACACATCGGAGTTCGTGGTTTCCTTTTTTGGTGCGCTGAGCTCAGGAGTAAGGCACCTTGAAGCGATGACGACCTTGGCTATCTGAGGATTCTTCCTGTGATCGTATAGGCGAGCGAGGCTGAAGTCTCCGCGTCGACGATTGAGCTCCACATCCAACAACACATTGCTCGCCTTCACGTCTCTGTGCACAACGCGTTGACGTCTTTATGAAGATCCACCAAATCCACTGCAGGCTGTCGATCGAAAGGCCAAGATTTGGTCGACGACGCCCTGCCAAGTGTGCAGATACATAGGCGTGCAGATCTGGCCATTCCAGGCCTACTTAGTGGCGCAGATAGATTGCCCTAGATTTGGCAAAACAGGGGATTGCCAAGTGGTGTAGATATATTTCTCATCTGGCTAACGAGACAATTGACACCTTGGCCAATGAGATGCTGCCAAGTGTAGCTCTAATGGAGGCCCAGATGGGCCAACGAGATGCTGCCAAATGTGTCGCTGTTGTTGGCTTAGACCTGCCAACTAGATGCTGCCAAGTGTCACCCTGCGGTAGGCCTAGATCAGGGCAACGAGATGCTGCCAAGTGTCGCCCTGCGGTAGGCCCAGATCGGGGCAACGAGATGCTGCCAAGTGTCGCCCTGCGGTAGGCCCAAATCGGGGCAATGAGATGCTGCCAAGTGTCGCCCTGCGGTAGGCCCAGATCGGGGCAACGAGGTGCTGCCAAGTGTCGCCCTGTGGTAAGCCCACATCGGGGCAAGGAGATGCTGCCAAGTGTCGCCCTGTGGTAACACCAGATCTGGCCAACAAGATGCTGCCAAGTGTCGCCCTGTGGTAGGTTGAGATCTGGCCAACGAGATGCTGCCAAGTGTCTCACTGTGGTAGGCCCATATCTGGCCAACGAGATGCTGCCAAGTGTCTCTTTGTGGTAGGCTCATATCTTGCCAACGACATGCTGCCAAGTGTCGCCCTGTGGTAGGTTGAGATATGGCCAACGAGATGCTGCCAAGTGTCGCCCTGTGGTAGGTTGAGATCTGGCCAACGAGATGCTGCCAAGTGTCGCTGTGGTAGGCCCATATTCGGCCAACGAGATGCTGCCAAGTGTCTCGCTGTGGTAGGCCCATATTCAACCAACGAGATGCTGCCAAGTGTCTCTTTGTGGTAGGCTCATATCTGGCCAACGCTCTGCTGCCAAGTGTTGCTTTGTGGTAGGCCCATATTTGGCCAACGAGCTTCGGCCAGGTGTCGCTGTGTGGTAGGCCTAGATGGGGCAAAGAGATGTAGCCAAGTGTCACCCTGTGGTAAGCCCACATCGGGGCAACGAGGCGCTGCCAAGTGTCGCTGTGTGGTAGGCCCACATCGGGGCAACAAGACGCTGCCAAGTGTCGCCCTGTGGTAGGCCCAGATCGGGGCAACATGGTGCTGCCAAGTGTCGCCCTGTGGTAAGACCAGATCTGGAGGAGGTTGTGCTCAGGAGGAGGTTGTCCAGTGCAATGGAGACGAGGTTGTGCTCAGGAGGACGCAGAAATGTAGACTAAAAGTTGAGATTAAAGAGAGATGTGGGAGGAGACAAGGAATCAAGAGAGTTGTGAGACAAGCCCATGTAGAGTACTAATCACAAAGAGTATAATTCATCAAACATAGATTTAAATAGTGAATTGAGTCACATGTGATCCATGAAATAACAATCATTGGTATTTCTAGTTCTCATGCAAACACTAACGTCTTCTTACTTTAATACCTTCATTATTATTTTAGATACCACTGAAAATTAATAAGATGCTAAATTTAGATCTCATACCAATCTTCATAAGTCACCAAAAAAGCTAATGAATTTGAATTACGATTTCACTTCAACATTTTAATTTTAGCTTCTATTGGTTCATAAATTTCAAATAAATAATATGAAAATTAATCCAAATTTGAAAAAAAAAATGAAAATTCTCAAATTTATCACCAAAAAATCTAATATATTTAAGTTACAATTTCACTTCAACATTTTAATATTAAAACTATCCTTGAGTCGGGAAAAAAAAAGGTAATGAGTTATAATTTCACTTTAACATTTTAATTATAGCTTTAATAGATTCATAATGTCAAATGAATCTCTGTGGAAATCATATGAAACTTGGTCTAAATTTGAAAAGAATGGCAAATTTACGATAAATCATGGTGATAAATAATCACAAAAGAGAAAGTAGTAAAATGATCTTAAAAACGGGAAATACATGAATAAGAAAAAAGAAATTGAAAAGCAAAAAAGCTCGAAAACAATAATCATTGCAATGTTACCGCAAATAGAACCCACCACACGCCGCCTTTCTTGTAATCAAGGATGACTTTGCAAATCGACCTTATTTGATTTACAGCAAATAGTGCCATGCTTTAATAAAGATATAGGAAGCATTGATTTGTCAAATGATACTTTAATTTATAATTTAAATTCAAATCTATTATACAAAATCTAAATTTATGATATATTCTAAATGAAAATTCAAGTTCAAATCATAATTTCTTAACTCACTTAATCTCATTCAAGTTCAAATCATAATTTCTTAACTCACTTAATCTCCTTCAGTTATTAAAATTAGTTCATATTATTCATCAATTTCAATAGAATTTCCTTATTTAATAGACATATATTATTTTCAATATTTTATTATTTAATTTAATTTAAATTTATAATCATTTTAAAATTTAGAAAATTAATAATTTATTAAATTCTATACTATATTTTATATTAATAATAATAAATAATATAAACAACAACCCAAAATGTTTGAATGAACCTATATAATATAAAGTGACAACCGAAAATGTTTGAATAAACTTATATAATATAAAGTTACTATGTTTATATAATATAAAAAAATAAGTTATATTGGGAATGTTTTTTAAGATTAACCATATATATAAATTTTTATAAATGTTAATTTTATTTTATAAATATAATATAAAAAAATAAGTTATAATGTAAATATTTTTTAAGATTAACCACACAAATAATTAATTTTTTATAGATGTTAATTTTATTTTAGAGTTAATTGTTTACTCGTCAAAACACTAAAAGAATTTGAGTGTCCTTCTTGATGCCTGAGTATGGGATTCAATTACACTTACAGGTACATTTCCCCTGAACTTTGATATCATAGCAAACTCCAATCTTTTCATTTAGATTTTTTTACGTTAATTTCTTCTTAGTCAAACCACAATAAAAATAGGGTATCAAAGCAGCCCTATAATCAGTATTTTCTTTTAACGGAGTGAAATATAATCAGTGTTTTCTTTTAACGGAGTGAAATTGAAGTCAAACAAGCCCGGTAATAAGTATTTTCTTTTAATTGAATGAATGTATTTTATTTTAACAGGGTTTCTTTAAGTGGACTTCTATTGATTCCTTTAGCTGAGTTATCGATCCATCAAATTTTCTAAATAATTTTTTTATTGGTATTATTTATTTTTTTATGCTGGCTCACGTT
>APFE031483948.1:0-11388 GCA_000404065.3 Pinus taeda | reverse complement strand
CAGGAACGGACGACTCCTTCTTAGGGTTCGAATCAAAAACTAAGTTGGACTCATCCGAGGGATGAGCTTACAAACAAGCATATGTTATCCTCCTCAAGCTTGTAAAAAATAAAGAGGTACTTGCCAGAAATGGTGGGGGAAAAATGAGAAGAATGAGCCTATTTGATATCCTTTTGTCTCAAGAAAAAAACCTTACTACCACTCTTGAACACGACACTTATTCATTCACCTGGGTTGGGAAATCCTTTACCTCACAGTTGACCAAAATCACTTGACATTTTTAGCCGGGTTATGGGAGTCGACTTTGAGTCATTATCACCAAACCATCTGTTGTGTCGTTATGTGTTCAAGAGATCTGAAACAAAACATTCAACCGCAAAATACCTATCATTCATATTGTGTCATCATTGAGTCAGTCCTTGCAGCAACATTTCTTCAACTTGAACTATGATTTCGTGTTGTGGGCTTCCCTACGACGGGTCGCTTTCTATCGACATCAGCACATTATCTAGAGAGTTGACTTAGAAATCGTCAGTACCTTGGAGTCTGCATACATTAATGGCAGGGTTCTCGCCTTCGACGTCAGAGTTTTCATCATTGACTTGCGATCGAAGGATTCCATGAAATGTTCGAAATCGACTCATTCATTCACATCTCATGGATTGTGCTGGGTACTTTGAGAACCATTGACATTACTGGTGGTCTCTCTCATGCTTGTTAACAGTTCACATCATTGATTGGTAATCAAAGTGGTTTCTACCATGTTCGACATCGACTCATTTATTCACATGGCTAGAATCGTACCAATTCGGGGAGTAGAGATGAAGACCCTGGATCTAGTTTCCACCATCCAGGCTGCGAGGAGTTTTGTATTCATTATGTTGTAGACCAATTATAAACAGATGGTTGCGTCCATACTGTGTCTACACGAGTCTATTATTATGATGTATTATGAAATCATTCTGTATCAGAGTAGTTAGTCTGTTAGTTAAAGTTTTGATTTGAGTATGGGAATGCCTACCTCAGCGATGATATAATCTTATACATGTGTTTTGTGTTGAAAATTGCAGCTCTGACCAGGCTCTCCATGAGATAATCCTTGAGATGATAAAGTACTTCACCCTTCCTAGATGATATAAAACCCTTATTTATTACAGTCTTCGCACTTTAGGGGGAAATCTGTTACACTAAAATTTGTCACCATGACTATCTGCAGTTAATATGGCTCCATCAATAGTCATATTATCCTCCTTGTCAAGCCTGATACCTCTGCTCTCCATTTCAAACTTCAAGAAAGAGAGAAAGTCATTTAAAATCATGTTTATCTCTGGGTACGCAGGTTCTCTCTACCTTGCCTACGTGTACGCATCTCAAGCTCATTGTACCTGCGTACTTGTACGCTCTGTAAGTCAAGGGATGGGTGCATACTCCTGTAAAGGTCAAAAGGCGCGAGTTTCATCTTAAAAACGTTACTTGTGGTCATTTCTAGAGCATTCTAGAAGATTGTTTGACGTGTATTGAGCGCCTCCAGATGGTTCATGCATCCCTATGATAGAGGAACTTATCCCATCAAGAGAGGAGCTACCCCATCCAAAAGAGGGAGTATCCCATTAATGTTGGACCTGAATAACTTCCTCTAGAACACTATAAATACAGGCATTGGGCCAAAGGAGGGGAGGTTGAAAGCTGAACATTCCAAAGGGTAGATGCTGCTGGAATTAGGACTTCCTTGTAGAAGCTTGTGAGGAGAGATTCCCATCCTTTCTTGTTTCACTTGGAAGTGGGTGAGCTTATCAAAGTAAAGGAAAACTCTTGATGGACCCTGGGAGGAACTTGCACAACACCAAGGCTCAGGTTGTAATGGTTTCTTTTGTTTCCTATTAATACAAATAAGTCCATTCTTCTCAATGATTTGTTATTAATGAATTGTTTCATATACACCTTGGTCTATATGTTGAATATGTTTTGTTTTATGGGATATTCAGGTGTTATGTAATCGTTGGATTGTTAGTGTATGCAGGTTTCAAAGTGAAGGAGGAGCTCATCTGGATCGACGAGGCTAGACTACTACAACAGCGATGGACTTCAGGTAGGATCGAAAACACTTGGTTTCTCGTATGATAATGCATGCTTAGAGAAGGATTGTTCTTAATTGTCTTGTTTGTCACTAGAAAGTCTTAGGCTTCTAGGGAGGTTGGTTTTGTCTGCAAGATTAACTCTTTCCGCATGACACCACCGATCTGCAGAAATTGAAAATTTTCCCTTCTACTTTTGAAGGAATAGTGTTACAATGCTTTATGGGCTTATGAGGAGGAACTATAAATTCTTGGGATGCTATGAAAAATACCTTTCTCGCTAAATACCAGGATTATTGTCGAACTAGGGACCTAAAGGATGAAATTTCTAAAATGACTGCAAAAGACAATGAAACCTTAGAAGAATATATTTATAGATTTCAATACAACTTACAAAGATCATCTTATAATAATTTACCAAATGAAGTACTAAATTCTTCTTTAATAAAATGCGTTAACGATGCATGGATGAAAATGTTGAATTTAATGGACCAAGGTGATATCTACTAAGAAGAATATGATAATATTGTTAAGTTGTGTATTAAGAGTTCACATGGTAGTACATGAGCCAGATATGGAGTACAAGATCCCCTCACATGAATTAGTAAGACCACATGTGGTGGTGTAACTCAAACATAAATTGGTAATATTTTAGAAGATGTTAAAACTGACATTTTGGGCACACACACTACACAGTTACATGTCTTTCCAATCAAACAGAACTAGGTCAAGGTAGATCAAGCATTGGACATATTTTTTCCACGTTGTTGAAAGAAACGCATTGAAAGGGAATGCCTGCTGGGCATGGTTTGAACATGTACTATTTTCACTAAGGAACATTCGATAGAACAATGTCTGTCACTTCTAGGATTAAAATTTGTATTTAAAGAAGCCGAGGAGGAAACAAAACCTACATACCTAATGACTAAACATCGACCATGGAAATCACATCGTACAGGTATGATGCAAGATCCCTCCTTATTTTATTTTGGGTTGTATATTCCATAATAGAATCTTTGAAATGCATGGTAGGGACAATCACTCTTCAATCCCACTTGGGAATCCAAATCATAACCATCATCACCATGGCCAAATCAATCTTTTGCTCGATCAAGATGGAAAAATTCACAATATCCTACCCCATTATGGTAGAATCCAGTTACGAATTCCTATCCCTTGCAATGGTCGAATACGCCTACGCAAAAATCCAATATTGCCTCAAACTTGGCAGTGCACTTTGGGATTGGTAAATCCTCCCATAGGGATGATCTCTCAACCTCAACTAACACTGTAGGATACATTTCAGTTGCCTCCTAATCCTCAAACTTTGGTGTGTCCTCAACTGTCGTCTCAGCCAAATCCTAACCCCAATAATAGACATTTCCAATATGTACAACTCGTTGAGAATCTGGTTTATGAAATAAATCCCTTAGGATATAATGAGCTCTGACAGAGATCTGGACACATTATTTCTTATGAAGAAAACTAAATGATCAATAACAAGAAAACACTAAAGAAGAGAAAATTATGATAAATCCTTCAACTATGGTTATTTTGGAAAGAGAACCAATAGGAAATAGAGTCGAGAAATAGGAATATAAGAAAATCACAACTAACTACCCTCCATTCTGTAAAACACTCATGATAACCAAACCAACCATCTACCCTGAGTTTGATATTGTACGAGAGTTCAAATATTTGTGTATAAAAATTCCACTCCTACAAGCTATATGAGATATCTTGATTTATGCTAAAATGATTAAGGAATTCCTTGATGGTGTTGGACCTGCCAACATGTCAGGGGATCTCCCAGGTAAGAAGTCCCAACTAGACCTCCAACAGTTTGGTGGAGGAGTCCTAGTAGTGGGTCATACTATATTGCCTTGACTATGGTTTCACACAGAGGCAAGTAATATGTCCCTGTTGGTAGCAAGGGTATGACATATGCAGCAAGTCAAGGAAGGTGCATGAGTGCTTCTAACACACAAAGAATGAGGTGAGTGTGCCCCTTGGAAACCTATGAAAGCACATATTTAGTAAGGGAACACATGAGAAAATATGCATCAAAACATGGAAGTAAAGTAACCTAGCAATCCAAAGTCATGGTTAAAGCAACAACACATTTCAGTAAGATTCATACATACATATACAAAAAATAGCTACACATGCATGCGTAAGCAAACATATACATATATAATTTAGAGTAAAAAAATTAATTGAAATAGAATATGACATATGCATGAGACGTGTTGGCTCTGTTACATTAATAAGTGTCTGTTCCAGACATATAATACAACCATGACCAACCACTAGTTTTGATAGCGAAACGTTACATTCATTGCCACCTGTTCCTCCAAAGAGATATACTAGCTCTGCATAGTGGAGATGCCAAGGCTTGTTACAATATTGTCCAAGCTCTCTCTAAGATACTTGTATCGAAAGCTTGGCTGACCAAAAGCCATTTATAATAAGTTATGAGGGACCATTTATAACAAAGGGCAGGGTGGCCCTTGACATTCCCCTTTCTGACTATTCATCTATCCTCATGACTCTTCATCTAATTTATGACTATTACATCCAACTATAGACACTTGAACTTCCACTTGACTAGACATCACATACAATCCACACATGTACCCATGTGAGACGAAATAGGCTTGAGCAAGCCATGTAATAAATCACTATGACTCGAACAACTATGGGAAGACGAGCTCTTCGACATCCTCATGGTGATGGATGGTGGCAAACCTATGCCATGCTTGGTAGTCTATGATGGTGTCCATGTACTCTATGGTGAAATATTTCCAGAAACAAACTCTTGCCTCCATAGCATCCGGGTACACTGCTCGGGCTCGTCTATCCAACTCATTTGATAACATGTGCATCATTTTCTTGAGCACTCCTAGACCAGCAACAGACTGATGCATGGTGTCTACACTGGTCACCAAGTCTAAGATGGTGGCTATGCATATCAATTCATCAAAGTACGATTCAAGCTCCAGTCGGACCTATGCCTTCGTCTTTTCCTAGCTGAGTGTCCCAATAGATGTGATCACATGTGTGCACACAACAACATCCATGCTCCTAAATACTCATGCATGGGAAGGCTATAGACCAATGATGAGCTGCAGCAGATCTTCATAATTTCATATCTAACTTTGGAAGTATGCTTTTAGCTCGACCGCTCTAGGCTTCATCACCTTGCACAAGTGTAACGGGGCTTCCTTGTATGTCATTGTCCATGTTTGCATGTAATCAACAACAACATGCACGTTTGACAAGATACATTATTAATGGCCCTCTAAATTATACATAAATAACGGCCCATGCCTATAAATTAAACATAAATTAAGGTCCATCTAACCATCCTTCATCATATTAAACCTCTCTTATTGCATTAGATAATTTATTTTTAACTTTAATATATTCATTAGGAAGGTTTATGAATAATTGGATATTTGTGCCTAATATTATTTATTTTTGTAGAATATTATGAGAATATTGGGAAGATTATGAAGATTTGGACAAGGAGATAATTTAGGGACTTGTTCCCTGCTATAGGAGGATCAATAATAAATAATAAATCAACAAGATATTATGGAATTATGGCATAGATTTTGGAACTCCAATGATTGAGAAAATCTAGGAATGTGTTCAACTAATCAAGGGACCAAATCCACTAATCAAGGGAGTTTGGCAGGCAAAGCTTCCTCTATTCATGGAAAATGATTCCTAATCATTTTTTATAAGTACCAAGTCGAATTTTCCTCTAGAGATAGATTTTCATTACTGTTCTTGTGGACATAACTCGTATTTTTGTAGCTCCATTGTATTTTCTTGCAGGGATGTAATTCTATTGATGAAAATAATGAAGATTGGTATCATGTTCAGCTTCTAAATCTTGTTCTCCTCCATATGTCTCTAATTTTCCTTGGGCTTGGCCATCCTAGGAACCTCAAAACCCTTTTATATCATTCTCTTTCTTTCTTTTCACTTCTTATTCACATGCATCTCTAGTTTTTATTTATTTATATTTCTGCATTTAGTATTAATAATTTATTGTTGTAGGATTGAGTTAAATATTTGATGTAAGTTCTTTTGTAGGATCACAAGAATTATTTCATCTTTGGAAAATATTTGGAAGTTCATAGTAATCGTTCAGCTGCTTGGATTAGTGTTCTTATTCCCAAATCTAGATTGTTGGACCCCCTTTTTAGCAAAGAGCAGTAAATTTCTTCTATTTACTAGAGCATGCTAACAAGATTTAATCGATTTGATTTCACATGAATTAGATCAAAAAAACATTCTAGATCATAACAAAATTTATCCCATTGCATTTTCAATTCATTTGTTTAAGCACTTTTTAGATTTACCAACTCACTAGTTCTCGAATTTCTAGATTTTCGACTAGTAATGTTTTTTAATTTTTTTGCATTGGTTAGCAGAGGTATTTTTGAGTGACTCCACTTTGAATATGGACCTAATACATCCTAGTTAATAAAAAAATTTGTCCCATCCAGTTTGGATTTGATTTTCTTTTTCATTAAACCCTCACCAATTTCATCATTTCACAACGAAACTTCTCCAAGCTTTTTGAGCAAATCCATCTGTCTCCCAACTTTGGTTTTGTGTTCTGAAGTGGTCCTACTTACTCCCTTGCCTCATTACATCCACCAAAAACCTTCCCTAATATTTCCATCACCTTCAACATCCATCTTGTTGCGTTCGGCTGTATCCTGTACGTTTTAAGGGGATCCTGTGGGTTTTTAGTACATCCTGTAGGTTTTCTTGTAGTGGCATAGTTTGAGGTCAAATTGAGAGAAAACCCCCCAGAAGCCACACAAGGTCACCTAAGGGTCTTCCAAGCCTTCCAACCATACACCATCATCTCCAAGCCACCTACAACAACACGAAAATGGATTAGCTTTCACACTCTCACATGAAAAAAGACAAAAAGAAAAACATATTTATTTTATTCATTTGCATGCACAGTAGTAGAAGGTTTGATGGTTTTAATCTGCATGCTTAAGACAGTAGGATTTCATACATGTTAACTTCGCATTATTTTGAAGAAAATCCTCTTAGAATTTAGTTAGAAAATAGTGTGTTTTAGCATTTGATTTTAGTCTCTTTCCTTGTAATTTCTTTCTTGAAATAAGTTAAGGTTCCATTTCAAACATTTCTTTTTCTGCAATTATTTTAGGATTTGACTTCAATACATGGACTCCATTATCATGACAACAAAGGAGGGACACATTTTATGCCACACATATAGTTCTGATACCTCTTAAGTTTGTACAAATCTCGGGCTGATAATTAAAGTCGGTAGCCTTTGGAGTTGCAGCATTCTTGTTGCAATACCAAGGCTCATCACTTTTTCGCACCGTTTTCGGGGAGGTGTTAAAGTATGCATTATTTTCTTCCCTAGTTGTTTCATTTCTTTTTACATTTTGCAAAAATAAAAATAAAAATATATATTTGCATTAGGAATATTTAATTTGAAATGTAAAAAATTGCATTGCATTATAGTTTTCATTTAATCATAAAAACAAAAACAAAATATCTCCAACACCAACCCACCCCCCATTTGATCGTGTGGTGCAATAAGAGTCACATCACCATTCACTTTGCAGGTAAAAAAATAAAATGGAAAAGAATTTAGAAGATATGGATGGAGATGACAATAATGAGGAAGATCCTCTTGGATTTCCCATTCAAGATACTAATGTTAGTGTGCACATGAAGAACATCCCTCAATATTTTTTCCAAAATTTCATTGTCTAAGGTGAGAGGATCTGCAAACCTTTCTCTTTGAATTTGAAATTTTTTGTAGATCTTATGGTTACTTATTAAAGCCTCAAAAACTGAGTTTGTTTCCGACAACATTGAAGGATAGAGCTCTTAAATGGTTCATGAGTTTAGGGAATAATTCAATAAGATCATGGAATATGCAAAAGGTATTTATAGAAAAATATAAAGATCATGATCTTAAAGAATAAATCTTTAGAATGAATCAAATAGAAGATGAGAGTCTAGAGGATCTAATAGAGAGGTTCATGTATAATGTTAAGAGGGGAAAACTACATCATCTATGATCTGACACAATAAAAATCCTCTTACTTAGAGCAATTAGGGATGAATGGATTGATCTTCTTAATATCATGAGTAAAGGTGATGTATTTCAATTATAATTTGAGAAAATTTGTGAAACATGCAAACACATATCAAAAGGAAAAGCAAGAGTAGGTAAATTAGCATCAATATCGGTAAGTCAAGATAAACATGGAAATTTGTTTGATGATTTTAAAACAGAAATTCTTAGCAATCTAACAAAACAAGTAGAAATGTTAAGAATGTAAGATTAAGGAAAAGAAAATGTTAATATTTGTATTTTAGAATCACATGATGTTAATCATTTTCCATCATTAGCAAGGTTGAAGGAAGTTTACCAAGAGGATAATGGAGCAAGTCAATTGCCAATGCATCTATGTTATGTAGATCCAAGAGGACCATGGCAGCCTATTCAGCCTGATATGATGCGAGAGCCTAATTCACAATTTCAAGGTTATGCATATCAACTTCAAATTAATTGGAACACACCTTTTACTTGGCAACATTGGCCATCTCAACCCTAATCTTGGTAACAAGGTTGGCAAGGATCTTATGGGAGCCATCCATAATATCCTCAATATTTTCCTCAATATCCTCCACACCAAACTCCATGTTATCCCTAGCATTCACCTCCACCATAATCGCAACCCCATGCACATCCATATCAAATATACATTCCCACTAGACTACCTGTACCACCATTTCCAAGCCCACACATATAAGTAGCTCAGCCCACTTAAAATGTTGAGGTATAGCCCTTCCAAACATCTCCTCTTGAGCTCAATGGTATTCAACACAGCTCAAGAAGAGTATTGCAAAAAAAGAGATTCTCTTGATATCATTGAAGGACTACATTCATAAGAAGAAGATTCAAATGGCAAGACCATAGAATCATGGGTTGCACTCGATGAAGAGAAAACATCAAAATTAGAGATCGAGAGAGCTCCCTCATGGTTACCATCAAATCCTCCATGTATTCAAGAGAACAATCAGCAAAAAGAGGAAGATTTGAAGGTGATGGTAGAAGAATACATGAAGAATGGTCTAGATCAACAAAAGGACCAGGAGCATTAGAATTATATTGAAATATGGCTCCAGACAATCATTAAGTTGAAGCAATAACCTCTTCTTCAAATGTGTTTGATATCATCAAAGTCAAATCATTTGATCTCTCAAATTCAGGTACATGTCAAAGCATGCATCTCAAGACTACACATCATTTTTTTTGTCACCTTAATGTGCACATGGGTCCATTGGAAGTATTCTTATACTTGAAAGTGATTTTTTTTCAAGTACAGTAGGGTAGAAAAAGAAATTAAAAAAAATGAAAAATAAGAAGAAAAAAATAAAAAAACTCAGGTCAAAACCTCCTTGGACAAGCGTCATATTGGCTCATTTATTGAAAACATCCATGAGGCAGTCAGTGTGTTGGAAAAAAAAAAGAGAGAAAAAAGAAAAGATCTTAGGTGAAAACCTCCTTTGAGGCACCTAGGCCAACCTACTAGTTGAAAACCTCCTTGAGGAAACCAGCAGGCCTAGAAGAATAAAAAAAGGGAAAAAAAATCTTTGCTCCATGTATATCTCATGTACTCTCCAACATCTACAAGAAAAAAAGAAAAAGAAAAAACAAGTTGGTACCAAAAGAAAAAAATTGGTCAAACCTAGTCAAAAGAAGTCAAATTTTAACTTTCACCTCCTTTTGTCAAATTCTCCATGAAGGCCAAGGCCATGCCAATCCATCACCCTCATCTATATCCATTATCCACCCATCATTCTCAAGTTTTTCCCATTCAGGTTGTTTGATGTCCTAAAAAACTACAGGATGCTCTGTTTTACTACAGGATACAAAAATACATAGAGAAGAAATTTGTTTTTGCCATAGCTTGAAAACCATGCATCCATTTTCCGAGTTGTTTCAGGGGGGCTGCATATGGATGATGGTGACATGCTCAAGAAATTTCAACAAATTCTAGAACACAGTTTTCCAGAAATCAACCTTGTCACACGGAATGAGTCGAGGTTGCGGACAAGATTGACCTTCCTAGTATCTAAAGATATCTAGTGATGATAGACCCATACTGACTGTACTTTATCATTTCAAGGATCATCTTGCGGAGAGCCCGGTTGGAACCTGTAGAAAACATTAAAATGCAAAATATCTATATATGAGATCATATCATCACTAAGGTAGGCATTCCCATACTCAGATCAAAACTAACTAGAAAACTGACTACTACTTTGATATAGGAACGATCTTGTAATACATCATAAGTATAGACACATGTAGACACAGTATGGACGCAGTCATCTGCTTATGAATAGTCTACAACATAATGAATATAAAATTCCTCACAGCCTGGATGGTGGAAACTAGATCCAGGGTCTTCATTTCTACTTCCCGAAATAGTACGATTCTATCCATGCGGAATGAATGTGTCGAAGTCGAACATGGTAGAACCACTTGATTACCAAGGTCGATGAGATGTAAAAACTGTTAACAAGTGTGAGAGAAACACCATAATGAACAAATGGCTCTTCAAAGTATCAGTACAATCCATGAGATGTGATTAGATGTGTCGATGTCGAACATGTCACAGAATCCTTCGATCGAAGGTCAATGATGCAACCTATCATCGAAGGCAAGAAACCTACCATTGAGGCATGCAGATCCCAAGGTACTGGCAATTTCTAGATCATATTTCTAGATGAAGAGCTGAAGTTGATAAAAAGTGATCCGTCGTAGGCAAGCCCACAACACGAAATCATAGATCAAGTTTGAAGAAATTTAGTTGCAAGGACAGACTCAGGGGTGGTCAAGATGGATGACAGATATTTTTGCAGATGAATGGCTTATTCGCACTGACCTCTTGAACACATAACGACACAGCAGATGGTTTGGTGAAAATTGACCCAAAGATAATACCTAGAAACTGGCTGAAGACTTTGAATGTGGTCTGAGAAACCAGAGAATCTGGGTTCAATCCCCAGTGGAGTCGCCATTTTGTCACACGGAATGAGTCGAGGTTGCAGACAAGATCGACCCTCCTAGTATCTAAAGATATCTAGTGACAAGCAAGCCAATCAAAAACTATCTTTCTCTAAATATGCAATTAAAAACAAAGGCAAACAAGTGTTTCAGGCCTACCTTGGGTCCAATGCAAGTTTGTGGAAGCCTCGCTCCTTTGATCCAAATGAGCTCCCT